>JAPDRQ010000182.1:0-62921 GCA_030247915.1 Neophaeococcomyces mojaviensis
AGTACTATATAAATTTAAGATCTACTACGTTAAAGGAAAGGAAAACGGTAGAGTAAATATTCTTAATTAAAGACCAGATTATAACGACGGTAATAGATTAGAATCTATTACGATACTAAAAAAAGAAAAAGACTACTTTACTTACGCTAATCTATAAGTTATAGTAGTCTTAGCCCTAGAAATACTAATAAACGAATAAAAATAAAAGTTTATTAGATTATATTACGATGACCCGAAAATAAGCTATAAAGGAATCTATAAAATAATCGAACTCTTATTTAGGAATTAGATATAATTAAAGATAAATAAAGATATTACGGATTATATTACATAATACGATATTTATACTCGTACTAAGGCGTTATAATATAAACCTTATAGTAAGTTATAAGCTTTAGAACTATCTAACGGAGCTTAGGAAGAGATTATAATAGACTTTATTAGATTTTTACCGTTATTAACGGATCTAGTAATAGAAGAGAAGTTTAATACTATTTATATAATCCTAGATCGACTTACTAAATATATATATTTTATTTCTACTAAGAAAACTATAATAACCGAATAACTAGTATTTATATTTATTAGATATATATTCGTTATATATAGACTTCTATTTAGATTAGTATTAAATAGGGATAAGTTATTTAGATTTAAATTCTAGATATTCCTTATAAACTAATTAGGAAGTAAATAAAAAATATCTATAGTATTTTATTTATAAACGAATAAATAAATAGAACGAATAAATTAGACCCTTAAATAATACCTACGGAGTTATATTAACTATAAATAAAATAACTAAGTATTACTACTACTATTAGTTTAGGTAACGTATAATAACTCTATAGTAATAATAGGACTATCCTCGTTCTACGCTAATTATAAATTCCACTTAAGAATTATAAAGAATCCGCTAAATATTATACTAAACGCGGAAAAGGTAACTATTTAGATGAAAAAACTAAGATAATTATATTAGGAAATATTAAAAGAATTAAAATTCTTAGTAGAAAGAATAGCTCGTTTTATAAATAAAACTAAATCTAAGGGACTAGATTTTAAAGAGGGGGACTTAGTCTATTTACTACGTAAGAGTATTATAATAAAACGACCTAATAAGAAACTAAACTTTAAAAAACTAGGACTATTTAAGATTAAGGAAAAACTTAGATTAGTAATATTTAAACTTTAGTTACTAAAAGATATAAGAATCTACCCTATATTTTATAAAGTATTATTAGAACCAGTATCTAATAAAATATTTATACTAAAATTATAACCTATCGAACCACCGGAGGATTAGGAATATAAAGTTAAAACTGTACTCTAGAGACGACTTAAAAAAGAGAAACCTAAGTACCTAATTAAGTAGGTAGGATATAACGAAATAGAAAATATATATTGTTCTATTTAAAGTCCGTTTCGGGTCCCATTTAGGTCCATACAGACTGTACTTTACTCTTCTAGCTACAAAAACCTCCGGTGGAGGAAAAGCTAAGTTGTTACCGCCGTGCAGCGCTTCCATGCGCGGCGCACCTGCCTAGTAGCGCTCTCACCTGCTCCGGCCTTGGCGCGCACGCACACAGCGGAAGGGCCTATTGAAATTGTCGAATTGTCTGCCTATCACTCTTTCCCTAGAGCACGTACTCGAGATGATGAGTGCATCCTGTACGTAGCCAGTATGCGACTGCTATGCGTTAATACCGCGCGGCGGGCGCGAGCGCGGCATGGTATATCTGCTCAAAGTGTGGCCTTCCTTCTTCTTTGTCTGGATTCCTTTCTTGATCGTACGTGGACCGCTACCTTTCAGCGTGGCGTCGTCGGACTCAGGCCTACTTCGGCTGCCGGATTCGTTCGATACTCGGGGCGCATCCTGTGGTTGTAGATCGTGACTGCCGTCCGTTATTGTTCTATACTAAGTGTTTCTGAAGGGCGATGAGCGCGTGCGGTCGGTGCGAGTCGCCTGCGACCGTCCGTACGGGTAGGAACTTCGTGATCTGAGGTAGCCTGTGGCTCTGGCCAATGTCGGTGAGGCGAGGTCGACATCCCAGAGTCCGGTGGGCCTCTAGCTGTTGAACCTGGGACCCCCAAAACCAGGAACTGCGCCGTTTTCCCACTCTATTCGCCCGTACGCACGGCGCCGACGACTCAATACGTCTCTGCGTTAGCCCTGCGAGCAGGTTACCAGGCGCTCCCACGAGGAGGTGCAGAGTCCGGCTTCAGCGCCCAAATAGAAAATATATAGGAACTAAAAAAGAATCTTAAACTAAAAACTATAAACGATATTAAAAAGAAACATCTAGAATAGTTTAAAACTAAATAAAAGAAATCTACGAAGCGATAGATTATATAGAACGGATAATAAAATTAAAATAGTAACTACTTTATACGATATTATAATAAATAAATATTAGATATATAAAAACGTAGAATATTTATTTACCTACGGAAGATAACCTAATACTAAAACGCCTTTAACCTAAAATTAATAGAAAATTAAACGAAGAAGGAGAATAAGAATATAGTATCCCTAATATTTAGTAAAATACTTATATATACTATTATAACGAGGACTACTATTTAGGTTATACTTATAACTAATCTATCTACTAAAGCTAAAACCTATAATCTAACTATAATATATCTTTATTACTTAGTATAATCTTATAATTATTAGGTTTTTTATTAAATATACCTAGAGCTAATATCTTACGCTTTAATATTCGCTTAATTCGATTATCTAACTCGGTAATAGTTTCTTTAATCCCTACTTATTCCTTTTTAGTAGCGGCTAATATCTTTTAAGCCTTTAGTATTACTTTTTATAACTTAGCGATCTCTACTAACTTTTAATAACGCTTATATTACTCTTTTTTCTTAAGCTCCCCTACCTTATAAAGTTCGTTTAGTAAAAAGGACCCGTTATACTTTTAGTACTTTAAAATATACTTTATATAGGATATCGATTACTTATAAGAGTAATAATACTCGATACTATTATTAATATAATAAGTATATAATACTATTATAACTATTTTTAAAGATATAATATATTTAATAAGTTCTTTATTACGATCGGATTTTAATCTTTTAGGTTTTATTATTAATAGATCGTATTTACGTTTATTTAGAACCGATTATATAGTTAGCTATAAGAAAAGAAAAAGAAAATAAATACCGGATATAAATACTTACTAATTAAGTACTTACGTAGATGTAAGTAGGCTAAAGAGGGGAAAGTATTACAAACTACGACCGCTATACGGCCATAATAGAAGATATAGGAAGATCAAGCGAGGAAGCCTAGTACGTGTGAGTCGGGAGAACTTAGCGCGCTAAGCCCAACAAGGAAGTCTCTAGTAAGTTGGCAAGATGGTAAGCTACCTTGCCATCTTACCATCTAACCAACTGAAGTTACCTGATTGGGAAACATCTCATAAGTATATAGATACGAGTTTCCTATGTACATCTATAGCTTCTATAGTCAACCTAAGTTACATCTCAACTCTTGTTCGACACAGCTCTAGCATCCCTGATACTTCTATCACTATCGAGTAAAGCCCAGAACCATACTTGATAACTTATTATCCAGTGAGGTCCCTGATACGAGGTCGACATTCTAGAGTTCGGTAGGCCTCTAGCTATTAGATCTAGGGGGGTAAGACTAGGAACTATACCGTTTCTCTACTATATTTATCTATACGCACGGCGCTGACGACTTAATACCTTTCTACGTCCTACGAGTAGGTTACTAGGCGCTCCCACGAGGAGATACAGAATCCGACTCTAGCGCTCTAGTATGAAGAAATAATTGTGTAAGAAAAGATATAGACAATGATTCTTCGTATCTATATCAGAAAATTAGAAGTTAATATCTAGCTAAAGCTACTATCGCACCCCGAAAATGAACATTTTCGCCTATTTTCGCCATAACAGTTAAGATTAGCGTATAATTATAGTTGCCTACTGTACTCTATGGCGTAGGAACCTCGTGCGCCGGGAAACTGAATCGCCCATTCCTGTGCCTTCCTCCTTGAGCGCCTGGAAACGAAGTCTCTCCAGGAGCGCTGTGAGTCTTACGTTCTCGAGCTTTGTGCTGCAGTTGTTGAGCCAGAGTCGACGCCTGAAGCTGAGCAAGGGTGACATGTGAATGGCAATTGCATCAGTTCGCTTTGAAGCCTCCAAGCTAAAATCCGAGCATTGTCATAATTGGTTATCCCATAGGTTTGAGGTGTGGATTGCTGTGTAAAGCCTAACCTAGACTGGCACCGCACTCTTATCTTCGGGCCAGATCAGAATTCCATGCCCCGTTAGCCAAACAACCTCGACCCCATTCACATCGGTATCTGCGGTCCGCATATAGACCTTCCGCAACGTATCCACTGCTGCGTATCCGTCCCCAAAATACATTGGCGCAATCTTGCCATCCTTGACCTCGAAATAATCTGACCAGGGACTGCCAGAGAGCTCAGGGCCATCGCTGATATGCAGACCGAATCGGAAAGCTACCTTGCTTGCGCCATTGAGGTTGTCAACCAGCTTCTTGGGCGCCGTCACCCATGACGCGTTGGGCTGTGGCTAGTCAGCATAGGAAGATGATAGACTTATGATTTTTACATACTACAAGAAGTGCGCCGTGCGTAGGAATTCCTGGTGCAGTCTTTGTGCCTAGTTTTGTGGCTTGTTCGGACACACTGTGCATGCCCAAGACCAGCTTCTCGAAAGGTGTATTCATGTTTTCCGGTAGTAGAGAAAGGCGGTATACCATAAGCGCCATTTCCATAATCTGGCCAAAATTGTCGTCATCTTTGTTGCCGTCGGCTCTCGTGTCGACCCTAGAGCATCATCAGTCAACGGCATGGGCCCAGCCAATGATTGGTGGTAACGCATACCCAAAGAAAGTACCGAAGCCATCCAATACTTTGGTACCAGTCGGTGTGGGTTGCAATCCCGACTGAAAGATACGGCGCTTTGAGGCTGGGTCTTCAATCCAGCCGCGGATGCGGTAGTTGTCCCCAGAGTGCTGTCTATGAGTCGTGAGATTCGTTGTGTCCTGGGTATCCCATTTAATGGACAGGCCCGAGAGGCGGGCATGTTGCATGGCCGAGATTTTCATCATCACAGCCGTCTGTAACTCCGTGATGAGATTTGGAATCCGAGCAAGCAGCAGGATGACTTCATATTGCGCCTGGTTGTATCCAGAGACATCACCCTTGTGCCTCTTAAGCATGGCAATTTGCTGCCAACACATGAGCCGAATTTTACAGGCCTGTAACACGCCTTGCATGGCTGTGATGACGAGTTTGTGCGTTGAGGCATCAAACCACGGCAGATTGTCTTTGGCGTCGTAAAAGGCCTTCAGTAGGAGCCCTTCCGGATTGACATAGCCTTCAAAATCGGTGATCAAAGTCTACCGGGCATCAGATTCGATTTGTGCTCCAAGCTCAAAGGATCGTTCGGTAGTGCTTACCTTCGTGTGCGCAATATCATCCTCAGATTTCGGGAGACTGGCGGCTGCGACTGCCTTGAAAAACCCATTGAACTGATCTAAAGCACTTCGTGCATGCTTCAAGTCTTGTTGCGACATTTCAGATTCGACAATCTCCCCAACCATTTCGGAAAGAGGTTGCTGTGGAAGCTTGGCTTAGCAAGATGTGGTGGTAGAGCCATTTGAGAAATGCACACAACGAAAGGAAACTGTTGGTGGGAATTGCAGAGCAGGAGCAAGTTGATGGATGGTGAGACATATGGCTGGACGTACTTGGTACAAATGCAAGGAGCCAGGTTGTACTGCTTGCCACAGAGCCCCGATAGATGCCGATGCGGCGATCCCAAACTCAGGAATGGCAAACGCAGCAGTCTCCACGAATGATACGATTGGTGCTGCAACACGATTCAGCGATCAGCGAATGCCTCTGGGATGTCCGTAGAGCGGCATTACACATTGCTTTCATGAACTTGGCAGTTTCATCCTCGTAATTCTTCTGATCATCATCTCCGGGCCAGTACTGTTTGCTGTCAAGCTGCACATGCGAAGTCATGTTAGGACTCCGAGAAATTCCTGAGCAAGAACCATGCTGCGCTCACCTTATCATCGAGGAAATTCGGAAAGCTGAAGATGCTGCGCTGGTTATCGAGACCTCTTCGGATCATATCAGGTATCATGTTACTCCAGACTTTGAGGTTCGCATCGGTTTGATCCTGACTCAAGCCAGCCATGAGCCATGTTGATTTCAACTGATCCAATCTAGAGCAGTGTCAGCCACTGGACTCTCGAAAGATTTCTCACTGTTGTGCAAAACTTCTCACATTGGCTTGACGATAACGTCTATATTACCCATCCTTGCTCAATGTTTGTACAGAGCTCACGGACAATTGAGTCTCTTGTCTTCATGGAGACTGCAAGAGAAGAACTCTAGGTCAAGACTCCTTTATTTCTCTGACTGTCGTGAGTAGGCAGAGGCCAACGAGCAGTCCAGAGCAGTCCAGGGCAGTCTAGATACGATCCAGCGCCCTCCAAGACCCGTCAGCTGTGTAACAAGAGACATCACTCGAGCTACCGAGCTGTAGCTGAGACACGATGCGCTGTCGGCCATTTGGTAAATTCCTTGCTTGTGATTTGAGTCCCCACCTGCCTGACCACAAACTCTGGATCACAGTCTGAATTAGCACCACTGCTCACATTTGACTTTGCGTACCTGGCGTAAAATGGAAGCATCGACGGCAGATTCGTAGAGTACGCAAGCCACGGCTCGACGTGGGGAAAACTCTGGCCGATTTTGGAGGTTCGCTAAGGCATGCATACATTCTGGTCCTCTCAATGCAGCCATGTGTCGTGTGGAGAAGGTGAGCTGAGCCCACCCGGGCTAGAACGTTACCGCCCCGACCCTTAGTGGCCAATGTTCATACAGGGTGCCGTAGTGTGCATTTCAGCTGATACCCAGATCAAAGGCGTTGACCCCGTCGATGGCGACAACATCTCGCAACGCAAGCCTCAGCACACCGCTATACAATTAACATTCATACATCTCTTGCTCTAGGTTCGTAGATGATGCCCGAGTGGGTACACCTAGTGCGCCGACATACAGACGGGTCTGGAACGGTCTCGGGAAAGTAAGATAATGTATCCTCTAGGTCTTTTTAATGGAGGGAGATCAACATACTCAGACCTTCGCCGCTCAGTAGCGACAGTACACAAGCCACACTTTCACTCAGTCGAGCCTTGTCCGCTGGCCCTTCTGCTTGACATCTTGACAGAGCTCAGGAGAGAGGCTTACTTCGATCTTGATTCAAGCAAAAATGCCACCGCGACCAATTGGTCCCGAGCCGAAGTCTACGTCGAAGCCAGAGGTGAAGGATCCGAGAGATGCAGATCCACACGAGTTTCCTCTCGAAGGCAGGCCGGTTGAAGGTAACCATGGTACGCCAACCGCCCAACAAGAAGCAAGGAACCAAGAGAATGCTCAAGCGACCGGAAACACTGCAGATAAAACGGCCGAAAACGAGGACCTCCTCAACACATTGGAGAAGGACATGACGCAGCCGGAACGAGAAGGCAATACCACTGGGGATAATCCGAAGGTTTTGAAAACTTCTCCGAACGCCCTCCAGAATGAAGCCTTGGTCAAGAGAGCAAACGAACTTGTTGATAAGTACGGGTTCAAGCCACTGGGAGACTGGCCAAATGCCGGGAAAACACTGAAGCAAGACGGATACAAAATGCAGGCTGTAGACATTAAGAAGCTGATTAAAGACGATCCGTCCGGCAAAGATTGGGGTATCGTCGATCTCAGAAATCCAAATGAAGTGGGTAAGCAGTATGGGTGCCATCATGCGACGCAAGAGTTCACGTTGACAAACTCCCGAACAGACAAAGATGCGTATAACAACAAAATCCCTGGGGCGACTGCATTTCCCCTTGCAGACGGCCTTACGCCTATACACATTGCACTTTCGAGGGCCAATCAAGAGGTAAAAGAGGTAAAAGAGTGAGTACAAAATTCATGATCATGGAGACACCTCTCCTCACCATCACTACAGCGCTTGGACCGCGGAGCTTGCAAAGCCGGATTCGCCCTTCCGTGCGTTGCAGCAGAAGCCGATTGCCATCTTTCACTGCATGTCCAGCGTCAACCGAACACCTGCAATCGCTAGCGGTTATATCTTCGCGGTCGCGTCCCGAACTGGGCAAAAGGTAATTATTCTCGACGGCGGATATGAAGGATATGAAAAGTCAAAGTTGCAGAGTAAGTCAAGGTGGAGATATATGTCACGCCGATCCAAGCTAACGTTTGAAAACAGCTGAACCTGTCTCTCAAGGACAGCGCGAAACTTTGAGCATACAGATGGCGACTGAGGTGCAATGGGCTCAGGATTGGTTGGTTGCCCAAAAAAATGCGAATCAGAATCAGAATCCGCCATGATTGTAGTTGAAGAGACCAATGCTTGAACAACGAGAAGTTATTGTGTTTATCTAATTCCCTCTTGCCTTTGTTCACTACACGATACGGTATTGGACGTACCCGGAGCCCAGTCACAGTCGGCGACGTTCGAACTCTGGCGCGATTGCTTACAGTCACATTGACGGAGCCTCTGGCTGATGTTCAATACAGATAGATATCGAACAGGTCAGCACAAAGACTGACATCGGATGGAAACCATACCTAGTCCGTGCTAACGACAACTGTTCGAGCACGCAGGCAGCTTTAAGCGCTGTAGTGCGCTGACTTCACAATCATCGGCTGTTTCTGCCACCACTCAGTACTGATGTGGTTCGTTCGTCGCTGGCATAGAGACCTGCTTCCACGTTCTCGATGGTGTTGTGTACCTGTCCACTCCCTCATTAGCTGACCTTGTCCAATGCTACTGAAGCTGCAGGTGCCACTGATTCGGGTTGCGTCCCTGCCCTAACAGAACTCGACCGATGACATGATCGTCGGTGCCTCCAGATCCTGCCCATTAAAAGCCCAACGATTGGAGCGATACCCACTACCAGGCCGACAATGGCGAGAACAGTATCTGTTGATACAGTACTACGTCAAAAGTTTTGATCCAACGCACTTTTCTGGGCAAAATCGCCAGTTTTGAACGAGCTGTCCTGACTTTACCTAGGCGTCAATCTAAGATTTCTAGGGATCAAACTTATAGACCAAGCATACCTTTACTACTTTGTAGTTAGTGTAGCGTAATATAATAAGGAACTGTAGAGTTATAGAGTATTAAACTCGCGATGCTTCGAAAGTAGTGGTAAATTAATGGTTATTAGTGCTAAATTTTACTTTCTAAAGGACCTGGTCCTATTCCGTCCACTATTATCTACGACACGAAAGAATAATCAGAGATTTAAAGTAGTACATAGCTAGAAAATCGAGATACGAGTAGATAAATACTAAAAAGGCGATGGGTTGCCTCCAAAGGAAAGCTGTAATAGTGCATTAAAAACTGGCGATTTTGCCCAGAAAAGTGCTTTGGATCAAAACTTTTGACAAGTTACTGTAATAACATGGCTTAAGCAGTGCCACTGCTTAAACTCTTCTTTTGGCGTATGTGATTGAACTGCACGCTGGATACAAGAAGAAATGGGATGCGAAGAGATGGATAATCATGTCTATAAGTTGGGGACGACCAAGCGCCAGCAACTTTGCTATTGCTCTGGTTGGATCCGACGAGGAAACAGTCTTAGTAAGATTTTCGGCTGAGAATTGATCATCTGCTAATTATCAGAGTAGAATGCTATCTGGACTGCGCGAGGGTCTTCGGAAGGGCTGCGTGGGTCGACAATAAGCTCTCATGCCTAGAGAGCGACTTAAAGCAGTGAAGCCGTACTGTGCTTGCCCTCCGGGAAGAAGTGAAGCCATGCAGCTCCACTCACGTTCTACAGGACGAGTTCACTAGGGACCAATGAGAGCATGGGACCCACGTTACGGCGTTGCTGCATGGGATGGCGCCGTCTGCAAACATAGATGTTGTTGAGGTCAGGCCAGCCAACGAGAGGTTAAAGGACAAGTCTCTGGTAAAGGTGAGTCGCTTCAAGCTAATCATTTGTCTTCATGCTTACAAGAGTAGGCATTGGACTTCGCATTGATCAAGGAGGCAAAGATTATAGTAATGGCCTTTGGCTGAGAATAGAACGAGGAGATACCTGCATATCTATTATTCGAGCAAAGATTCAACAATATAGTACAAGGTGCAAGGACAACAGGTGCAGTCTGTAGACACTGCCTCCACGACAGGATTGGATTACTTGAGGATTTGCTAAACAGAAACATGTACTGTCCAGAGTTAACTGTTTAGCTTCTCCTTTATGCCCAAAAAATTCTGCTCCAGCACCTCGACACCATTCATAAACAGAGCCTTAGCGTAGCTGCGGGTGAGAGGCATGGCATACTACGCTGAATTCCAAGTCTCTCGTGTTAGACAAACCTAGTCATATCCATGCGTTAATATCTCCTCATGCTGAGATCAGACCATGCTGTACCTAAATCAAGAAGATCCTGAGTGGCGGGAGAGAGGTGAACGGGAGCCACTGAATTGCCTGAGGGACATCAGCACATGTGCCTGGTCTCTTTAATGCTACTACAACACTTGGTTGTATACCTGCTTCATCACAATTTATCCATAGTCCTATGAACCTTACATCACAAATAGACACTGTCACATTCGATCGCAAGTAAGTCTTCAACGAAGTACTCAAGACACACTCTTTATGCCTTGATGTGAAGCAGATGCTCAAGACCGAGCTTCTGAGTCTGAAGTGAGGTTCCAACCTTGACTACAGAGGATAAGTTGTTGCACTTGTCATTAAGACGGCATCACTGCAACTCCGCATGCCTCCAAGATACACTATCTCCTGACGACATATAAAAGCTATCGATTCGTCTTTCTGCCTCTTTTCTTCTATGTTTCTTTCCGATCGCATATCCGACATTTAAGGAGTCTCCCTCTGTCTCAGAAGCGTGAAGAAATTGACTCCTATAAACTGCAGCTCCAGCCATTCATTACACAAGACCAATCTAACTCTTCGGCGATCAATCTGCCAAATCCCCTTCTTTGATTTTCCAACTTTCGACTTTCGCAAACATACAGCACAATGCTAAAGTCAACAGAGTATGACCACAACAAGCTGGACCCGCCTCCAGGCGAGACATCTCTAGAAAAGATTGCGAAATTCTTTGGTCTGCCAGGCGAACCTGTAGCCGCTGCTACGGAACTTATAAACCAGGTCTTTGTGCAAGACTTCCTTGAGGAGTTTCGTGAGGGCTTCGTCATACCAGAGCGAGAGAAAGCTCAAGCCACTAACCAGGAACATGGACCCCTACCCTCCTTTAGAGCTGTACAGGCACTCATTGAAGCCGATCAATATGACGCATAACGTGTCTTTACCCACAGACCTGAGAAGGAAGCTTTCTCCACCCTACAGTGGCAAGCCTACACAGTTGAAAATATTACCAACGGATGCAGAGAGTACCGACAAGAGAGTTCTACCACGACAATACCAAGAGCAAAGATTGGTGCCATGCCAGAGTGGACTATCTGATTAGGTTCATGCAATGGAACTCTTATGAGTCATATAAGAATAGAAGCAGGGGCTTAGAGTCTGCATCAGCACCTTCCACCACACAGTAGCATGAGCCAAAACCATAGAGAAAAGATGGTTCAATGAAAGACACCCCTGCCGCGAGACAGACATCCTATGCAACACCTTCAAGCGATAGTACTTCTTCACCATCACCCTCTCCAACTACTACCACATCGTTCGGAAGAAGCGATCTCACCGACGCAAGGACGGTGATGAGAAAAAAAGCAAGAAGCACAAGTTTAATGCTAGTATGGTAATAGCAACTGGAGATGACGATCAGAAAGGGTTTGCCGAAGAGGTTTTTCAGAGTGTTCCGGAGGAGGCACTGAGTGAAACAAGCTCATCTAAACACGTTGGCTATGTAAAGATTGTTCATCGACCACGCATACCAAAGAATGATGATAACATCACTTCGTGCAAAATCTCGGATGGCGATGACAGAGGTAGTGAGGACATTGAAGACGATAAAGAACACGTGAAATGATGCGAGGGCTTTCTCAGTATCAGCTGCTGCATTGCAGCCTCAGGTATGCGCACTCCATAAGGATACATGACCGGCAATACTGACACTTTCAGCAACCATTTCGAGAACCCCTTTAACTTTCTATGCTCGCAGGTTGATATGATGATGAGCATGCTGAAGCAATATGATCCTCATGAGCATATATCAGAAGCTTTTTACAAGGCAGCCCGGGCTGAGCATCTGTGAGCGGTGTGCACAGACTTCACTAGTAAGCACTCTACAAGTGCAAATAATGACTCGAATACAATCCGTGAAGGCCACTATTAATAGTGCGGAATATGACTACCAATACTCATGACCCTGAGTCGGCATGCTTCAGCGTAAAGAAGCATGTGATTGTAGTGACCCTTAAATATTGGCAAAATCCACTAACTCCACAGCTGCAGCATCTCTTTTTCTTATAACACTTATGATTAAGTACCACTCATTCGCCTCTCCTCGTCTCTACACAACTTATTTATATCAACCGAGCAGATTCGTGGCTATCATCTTGCGAACGGAACACCTGTCGGAGTCACTGGACTTCCTGATACATGCGTTGACTAGGGAGACATTAGGCACCATCGAACGGCTTGATATCAGGCAAAAAGACAATCAGATTGTGGAAACCCTTCCGGGCGTTGAAATAGATCATGAAAGGGGCGAAGACACCAAGAATGGTATAGCTAACGAAGCTGATCATACTAATGACCTCAACAGAAAAACTGAGACAACTGATATTGATATAGGCGGATGCAACATGGAGGACATCAAGACGTTAGTAGCCTCAAATGGATTAACACACTATGAGCTTAGCTCCTTGATGGCGCCCCCCTCAATCAGATGGGTACGTCAGCAGGCCATGACACTTGCGCGTCAGCAAAGAGCATCCGTTTGGACTATCTCCACAGTATTTCTCAGACCATAAGTAACGGCTGTCAGAATTCTGTCGAAAACGGTTGCGACGCTGGTCTCAGTCCAGAGAGAAGAGAAGCAACTTCAGTTCGCGTTCTGAAAACAATCAACGTTACCTCTTATAGTCAGACTGAATGGTGTGAGTGAGGAAGCTGAATATCGGACTTGACGAGATGAGCACATGACAGTGGCTTTTCACCGTCAGGTTACTAAACGATTCATCAAACATTACTCAATGTAATATTCGAATTTTTTACTCAACGCGTGCTCTTAGCTGGACAACCCCATTTTGCTGACAACATAAGTAAGCCAAAAGTCCCTGCTCTAGAAGACGCTGCTGCTGTGCCACAGCAGTCTCTCTCTTAAAAATGTAGATGACAATATCAACAGTGACTTGAGGTTGTTAGCGCGTAAGAGTCTCTGATCATATGGTAGTATGACAGTTATGTGGCAAGAACGTGCCAAATTGTGCAGGAACCAGCCTTTCGGCCGTTAAGAACTTGGCATGGGGTAAAGCTTGGAAGCTTAGGTAATACAGACTTCCGGCCGTATGGCGAGCACTAAAATCCGCACCCAATCAGAACATGAATATGGAGCGGCATAATTGCAGCGCCGCTAACACGGCCATTGCCAGTTAAGAGATCTTCCATTTCTTTGTGTAAGCGGATGAAAGGCACTGGATTCCGCGGGTTCTGCCTTCGCTTACAACATGCTACGCCCGCAGCTGTCATCAGGAATTATTATAATAATGGCTTTGACGCCTAGAGCATTGACTCTTATCACTCATTAACACAAACCAAAGAACTGAATAAGAACACCATAAAGCATTCACAGCCAACAACAACAACAACTACGCTGTAACATAATGGCATTCAAGGCAGTCTTCGAACCAGTCTCCCAACGACCTCGCTCACAAGATGCGAAGAAGACAAAATTACAAGGTCTCTTCCATATCCTTCGAATCAATATCTCGATCGGAACTTGGCTGCTCGTTGGAGCAACACTTCAGGCACTAGCCGTCTACCTTTTCTCCAATGGACACTATGTCCTGCTCATCAGCACAATGTTGCTTCTCGCCAGAATTGGGAAGACAGTTCTCCAAGCCAAGGGTGTACTTGCCAACCCCTACCTCCAGGATGTGATTCCCTACCGAACCACAGCACTCATTCCAGACGAGAGCACGGGCGAGTTCACAGAGAGTTCCTCAAAGAAGATCGCCATCCTTCACCTCGGCGCCAAGGCCAACCATCCATTCGGTTACTTCGCACCTCAATTCAAGGCTGTAGGAGACTGGATCGGCATTATGAACAAGGAGATGGATGATGGCAAAGTCAAAGGCTTCCTTGGCCAGACAACATTTCATCGCCTTGACGAACGAGGAGCGCCAGAGATCATCCTAATCTCCTACTGGGAAAGCATTGAGGACCTCTGGGCCTTTGCCCACAGCGGCACCCATCGAGAGGTCTGGCAGTGGTGGGAAAAGACCATCAAGGAGAACGGATATGTTGGCATCAACCACGAGATCTTCCAGGCTGACGTCAAGAACTGGGAAAACATCTATGTCAACTTTCAACCTACCTTGATGGGCGCCACGACGTTCTTGAAGAAGGGCGGGAAAACACTGGAAGGCGGTGTCGTTCCAGATGAATGGATTAGTCCTCTTGTCGATGCGAAGAGAGGAAAGCTAGCGAAGAGTTCTGGACGAATGGGAAGGGAGGTTAGCACGTTCGATGCTACTCGGGTTGGAAAAGAGACTTACGACGCGTAATATTCAAAATGCGGGGGATCTGTACAGTAGTTTAAAGACTTCATAGCGCGGCGTCCAGCATTGGGATTGAGGGCTTCAGGCATTAGCTTGTACATGTATACTACACACATAAACTTATAATGAATCAGCACCTACAACCAGCATTTCTTGATCTCAGTTTCAGTGCTTTGCTACGCTCGCTGACAAACCACAGCGTCTGATAGGCATATCGACGGCTTGACGAACATCACTGAAGAATTTGTGTGAAGACGAAAAAATCTGTTGCACTCATAATTGTAGATGGCAATTGTTTACCTGTTCCCATTCATGGCGTTCATCCGTGCCTCAGCAGCTCTAGCCCTTCTTTCCCGTTCCAACCTCATTCTCATCTCTGGCGTCATCCCCCTTGTCTGTTCTTCTTGCTTGTCTACCCAGCTCTTCTCAGGTGGAGCACCATTCAATGTCTTGCCCGTACCAGCCTTCTTTTCGATTTTGCCGACCTTGCGCTCTTCCTCTTCCTGGCTGATTTTCTCGAGATCAGCTTTCCGTCGTTCTGCCTCCGCTGTAGTTGCTTCTGTTTGCTCGCGCTTCGCCTTCGCTTCCGCTTCTTCTGGGCTAAGAGGTGATGGAACATGTGCTTTGCTCCAGTCAAAGGTGTTTTCACCTAAGACGTGGCGTGCCACACGAAAGGCATCATGAGTCTTGCTATTACCAGCAATGTCACAGGGGGTTTTGCCTTCCGCATTTGTTATGGTTGGGTCGGCGTCGGCTTTAGTAAGAAGGGCTGTAACTACTGCTACGGCATTGCTTGAGGCTGCGAGGTGGAGAGGTGTGGGAGCATGGTGATTTGAGCCTTGATCTGACGGATAAAAGGGAAAATTGGCAGATATATTGTTCTTTTTGAGATAAAGCAGGATGCCAGGAGCTTTTGACCGACGGATAAGATTTTGTAGTTGTGAGGTATGGAGGAGAGCTTCTTCTTGTTCCGGTGTGGCTTTTGCCAGAGCAGGTTTAGGTTTTTGCTGTGCCTTTTGTTGAGTCTGCTCGTTTGGCTTTTCCGGTTCTTCTTCGATCAGCTTGTCAACTTTCGCTCGCGTTAGCTCCTGAAATGCCCGGACTAATTCGTTCTGTGTCGCACGTCGAGTGCTGAATGGATAGCCTCGCAGTCGTTTGTCCTTGGATGTCAACACCTGTCCTTCATACGGCCCGAAAATAGTATGCCGATTCTGACTACCTGTTGCGCGAACAAAAATGAGCTCAGCAGAGTCGATCATGCTTTTCCATTCGGCCAACAAGTTTCGAATGTCGACCACCAGAGCAGCCTCATTAGCCCGACGTATAGAGCTTCCCACAGAGTGGGCATTGCCCTTAGCATTGTCATTGGCTGATTGGGAACCACCCTGCTTCCGTCTAGTAGTGTACCGATGGAAAGTCTTATGCGCCTTGACAACGGCATGTCTCTCTTCGACACCACCATGACCTTTACGGATCTCAGGTGCCAGTCCTATAACAGCAGCGGCAAAACGACCACCACCAATCATACATAGGAAGAAATGCGGATCCGCAAACTTGGATTTGTCAGATTGCGTGTTGCCGCTGTGCTTGGCATGTATCGGTTGAAGTTGTTTTCTCTTCAGAATATCGGTTATGCTCGATTGAGCAGCATCCTGTTCGTCGTTGGATAATATTGCACGATATATGCCTAAGCCCATTCCGTCAGGCAATTTTGGACTCGTGAGCCAGTACATCGGCGCATTACCAGGACCACGTTTTCGGATGGTTGTAACGTGATTCTCTTCATCGTTCTGCGATATGCGAGCCTGTTTCTTCAACAGCGCCGTCAATGTAGTGTCCCGAGACTGTGAGTTGTCATCATCAGAGTCAGATTCGGAGGATTCTGAACCTGATATCGACTCATCAAGGTCCCCAATATTCTTGATGAACGTGGTTTCATCTATCGGTGGCAGTTGTTTCATCTGCAATTTTAAATTGTATCTGTGGAAGTCAGATCGTACATGTTGTCGTTGGTCGCTAACATCTTGGAAGGTGGACCTGCACAGGGTGCATGCCGTTGACGTCGAAACTCCATCCTCGTTAGTAATTCTCTGTAAAGAACCCTCTGCAGGCTGGGTATCAACTTCTTGATTCCTTTGTTGTACGGTCGTTGTGTGAAGGGTTAGTGTTTCAATAAGTTCGGGAGGAAGGTCATAAATGTAGAGAGGTCTTTTGAGATATGGTGATGCCTCAGCCGATCTGGTCGCCATAACTGGAATCTACTTTGCGGGTTCGAAAGATAAGAAATTTGGATGCTTCTTTTCTTTCTCAGTTAACATATTTCGATGTCTCTATTTCTCAGTTATGCTGCCTCTGGCTACGTCACTTTTCGCGCTGAGTCACTGGCGCTCAAGGTTTGCTCTGTTTGCCTTTTTGCTAAGTTAACTAATACAGTATTGAGCTGTTGAGGTATGTGGTAAGAGCGTATATCTTGAAGCCCATGCTTGTGAAGAGGAAAGCAAGATCATCGATTATGCCAAGCGTGTGAATAGACATACTATTGCACTGAATAGGCTATATATCCCTTTTCGTGCGTGTACGCTCCGTGCATGTACAAGTATGGTCATATTTGTACATTGTTAGTACATGGCTGGAGATGCCCCGTCTCTGCTTGATGTCGATTGAACTCTAAAACAAAGTACGCAGAGTATGTCTTTTAACATAGCGACAGCATTTGTGGCCTGTTTTTGCCCTCGCAAGGAAGCAGGCATGATCAAGGCCGGATTGTAATTTGTCCAGTTCAGGATCGAGACACACGCTCATACCACATGATGTTGCCGACCAAAACGTTCCTCACAAGGAGCTCTGGTCCCACTGAAGAGAACCAGCAACATCCACCTATTCCGTGCTCATCTTTTTATTGCATGCATCGCATAGTTTTTCGGACGTGATCACGGGCACGAACAATGAAGCACCCCTCCTCATACTCGGTAACCTGCGGTTGTAAGAGACCAGGCTCTGTGGTGGTTGGGTGCATCCGTGTTGCGAGCCTTCGTTGTTCAGCGCTGTTCATCGCAGGGACTACAAGACAAAGCGGCGCAGTCTTAAGAGCCTGCGTTTATCGAGCGCAACTGCATGCTGGACAAACACGCTTCTGCTCCAACATGGTATAGTTGCTGGAACTTCTGCACAAGCCTGTGCGCATCAACATACTTACGAATGCGCTTGTTACAGCCCTCTTGACTGACTCAAATCAATCTTGACCTCGTCTCCACTCCTCTCCTTCACAGCCTCGAATGCAGGCTTTCCGCCATACAATTGGGGCGGCTTTTTCCCAGCAATCCCTTCAAATTTTTGTCCAGGCCCAAGCACGTTCCCATCTGTGCCGGCCTCGAGCTCGATCGATGCAGAAACAGGTTGGTTGCCCCGAAATCGTTTTCGCATGTCGACCATGCCGCGCTTGCAGTCTCGGAAGCCACGTTGTAATTGCTGACACTGTATTGGAAGGGTGTCCTTCAGTGGTGGGGAGAGACATTCGAGAGGAGTGTGGCGTTCGACCATTATGCAGTCAGAGTTTTGAAGACAGGCAGCGAGGGCAGCTCCTGCGAAGCCTCAGGTTAGCAACAACGCTGATACGGCTGGAAGTGTCGGGAGACCTACGCAGTTCTCTGCATGATGATGGCATATTGAATATATGCTTGGATTAACGGTCAACGAAAAGTGGTACAGCACTTAATGGATTACTGGCATTGCAGCATCGTATCCCTGATTTGCGATAGTATGAGTGACGATGTGCTCGCAGAATCTAGATTGCCAGTATTCGCCTCAGTTGCAGGATTGGTATATAACGAACTCGTGCTCTAGTACTTTGACGGATACGCATGTCCCTTGACAAGGCTGCTTCAAAGCCTTACCAAATTCGAGCTCAACTTTCCAGGCTAATTATCGATTTCTCATTACTTAAAACCATCCTCTCAAGCCCCTCTGATCAACACCAAAATGAACATATTGACCAGTCTTTCCTCCAAAGCTCTAGCCACCTCAACCGTGATTTCTCCTAACCTAACATTATTTATGTTGGCTGGAGTGGCAGCAAGAGTAAGCAATGCACCTCTAGCCACTTAAACCAAGTATCCCAGTCGTGCAGTGGGTCGGAGCAACCACTCTCCCTGGCTGGCTCATACATTCCTCTTCAGGTAATCAACTTGATAAAGAGGACAAACACTATGGGTAATGTGCTCATTGAATACACTGGACAAACGTTTCTGCTTCTCAACATTCAGCCGTGCACGCGGAAGACCTCGCTCGGACTCGTCGTCCACTGAAGATAGACGCTTGTGATGGAGGCCAAGGGGACCAATGCGACTATATCCTTATGGGTCTCCTTGTCATCATGACTCAAGACTTTTGGTCCGATATAGGAAGAACCGATGCCATCAAATGCGCTTAGTACGGGGTCACTGTCATCGGTTCTGTTGACAAGGTCTACTAAGCACAACAGAAGGGCCTACTCCCATCTGTAGCTCATCACATCCGGCAGCGAATACGACCACATTGATCGAAGGAAAAATCTCAATTTGACATCAGCTATCTCTCTTTCATCAACTACTACTTTTTGATTCCATATTGATCACCTTCCCATCCTCGACATAAACCTCCTCCCATCCCACCATCACCTTGCTCTTCTCCATATTTGCGAAGCACGTATCATCCGGCGCAATCACATCTTTGTAGTACTGGTCCGAAAGTGCTCGTTCGTAACACGACAAATCAGGCATTAATAGCTCAACAAAGCCGTCATAATCAAGGCCTGAAGTGGTGTCTTTCTGTAAGCTTGGTAATGAGGTTGTGAAGGTTTGGCGTAGAGATGATGGAGTGTGGTACTGTTTTGGTAAGCTTGATGTACGTAAGTAGGTTGGATAAGGGAGGGGACCGGGAATGGTGGGT
Source organism: Neophaeococcomyces mojaviensis (assembly GCA_030247915.1). Taxonomy (NCBI): domain Eukaryota; kingdom Fungi; phylum Ascomycota; class Eurotiomycetes; order Chaetothyriales; genus Neophaeococcomyces; species Neophaeococcomyces mojaviensis. The sequence continues at coordinate 19,687 of JAPDRQ010000182.1, forward strand.
GAAGGTTGTGTACCTGTCTGTATGAGAGAATTCCAAACTTTGCGAGGTGTGCGGATACTTTGGGAGCATGAACGTTCGACCAGTGGTGATGGAATTCGTCCTCCGAGAGTTTGGGGTTGCGGTATGCTAGGAGAGTGACGCGGAGAAGACGCTGTTTCTCAGGCATAATCGGTAGGAGTTCGCAAGGGTGGAAAACTATTGCTACGTCTTTCAGTTTAGTAGTCGAGATGGTTCAGTAGGAGGGAAGAGCATGTTCGTAAGTCTTCGCACAAGAACGAGAGGGTATTGAAGTCCTAGAGTCATGACATCAGCAGCGAACGCATGATTCGACTGTAGTACTACGACATGGATATGGGAGGTTGAGAAATTGGTGAACAATGTTCAAGATCTGTTGTAGGCATTGGAATTGGGACTGGGACCCTGAATCTGGGGTGTGGTTTTCGTAAGGGGTTGCCGAATTCGGTAACTGTACTATCCAAAAACAGCTACATGACTCGCCTGCCGAGTTAGCAAGTCGATCATGTTTACTTCTTCCGATCATCCTTGCCCCTTCTCCTGTAGCTATCCTCTGCTTCGGCAGACATACCCTGACCCCAACCTCCAGTCACTTTCTTGCCCTCCATCCTGTTCTCAATCCGTTTCAGACTGTCTTCAATCAGGCCGATATGTCCTCTCAGCGTACCTTCGACCTCGTCCATTCGAGCTTCCATTTCTTCATACAAGAAGTCATGTTTTTGGTTGTTGTGATAGAAGAGGTATCCTGCAACCAATGATTAGGAAGACCAGACTTTAGGCGGAGCCGATAGGCTAGGCAGTCCTGTTATGAGGATTTATAATATCCTCCAAACACTTACCTGTCAGTCCAAGATTGGCACCAAGGAGGCCGAGAATAAACCTGTTAGCCATGTTTGAATTTGAGTTGAACTTTTGAGGTCAATACGAGCTTGGAATACGAGGTATGTGTGCTTTGCTGGAGTTAATGCTTTGTCTAGTCGTCTTCTTGCCTGTACCTGGCCGCGGTGGGCGTGTGAGCTCGGAATTATTTACTTAATCTTTGTGTACATAATGGATGTCCCCAAGCTCGAGCGATGGTCGAGCAGGTACGGATATCGAGCCTAGCGTCTAATCATGACATCGTGACTGGGTTCCACGATCAGGTACGATCTACCTCATTCAAGTTGATTTAAAAACAGGCAATGTGTTCTTGAGATTCTGATCTTTGTCAGTCATCTCTTCACTAAGCCCAATGTGTGAGCTGAAATTCAATCATTGTTTCATGTCGATATCCTATCTCGTGAGGAAGAATACAGTTGCACGCCCAGCTCAGCGGAGAGATGGTCTTGATGCGCCGAGATATTAGCGTCTTTCGGCCGCTATACTGCTTTTGTCTCCGCGTAAGCTGGTAATTGCATTTTCACAATAAGTACTTCCGGCGCGACGAACATAGTTGACGTTATTGGACTTTGTTGAATCGGTGATGTTCTTCCTGACGTTTAGATCAATCCAACAAAAGAATCCAAGCACGAAAAGCAAATAGCTCTGAACCACCGCAGTTGCGGAAACGAGGCTGAGAAAATGAGGCTGAGAAAATGCCGAGGTTCGCTTCTGATTCTGCCGTGTGATAGCCTCCAACCTAGCACTAGATGGTACAAATAAACTACTTCAGTACGCGGTTGTCAAAATCTGGACAAAGAGGCCAAATTTTCAAGTCGAGAAACAGCATCGTTAAGGGAAAATGGCTGACGGTTCAGACCGAAGCATCAAGCTCTATCATTATACATTTTCACCATATGCAAGGAAAGTATTGTGGTACCTGGCACTTCGCCAGCTCCCATATGCGGAGGTGAAACAACCACCCATGCTTCCTCGGCCAGATCGCGAAGCCATCGGAGTTGCATACAGAAGGATTCCGTTCCTGACTGTTGGCAAAGATGTCTACTGCGATACACGTATCATGCTGAAGAAGCTAGAAGAATTGTTCCCCGAAGGCAAGATCGGTGCCACTACACCTGACGGGCAGGCATTGCAGAAATTGCTTGAGATATGGCATGTCGAAGCTGGATTGTTTGTGAAAGCGACGCAGACGATGCCTAGCGATATGCCTATCCTCAAGGATCCCAAATTCGCCAAGGACAGGGAACAATTCAGTGGAAGGCCCTGGAACGGCGAAATGATTGATAGGAATAGACCTGAAGCACTTGCTTATGTTAGAGGCGCGTTCTCATTTCTTGAGAATACACTACTAGCAGATGGAAGAGAATGGATCCTGAAAACGAAGCAGCCGATGCTAGCTGATATTGAAGGTGAGCCTACTATTAAGATTCGCAGAGCACTGTATGCTGATTCATGCCCTAGCCGTCTGGATTGTTCATTGGCTGTCAACACTCAAGGGAGCGCTACCTCAAGAAACTTTCTCAAAATCTAGCTTTCCGAAGGTCTTTGCGTACATCAACAGGTTCGATAAGGCAGTTCAATCAGCAAAATCGAACGGGCCGCAACCTACCACCTTAGACGGAAAAACAGCCGCAGACCAGATTTTCAAGTCTGGCTTTGCAGAGAAGGAAGGCGCCATTGAAGATGGTGAGCCGCAGAACTTGCGAAAGGGCGAACAGGTTGAGGTCTTTCCAACAGACTCAGGCTTTTCGCATCGCGACAAGGGAATACTCTTGAGCTTGAATAGCGACGAAATTGTCATTGGCTTGGAAAACGGGTTGAGGCTGCATACACCACGTACAGGCTTCAGAGTCCGACAGGTGAACTCAAAGATTTAGCTCTGTGTGAGGACGATCCGCTCAATCGGGGTGAGATGGCAAGCGAGCACGAGACTTGTGAGGTCGCGCGGAATCGTGCGTACCAGCGCTTACGACGCTCAGGCCACTGTTTACTGCTTCGAGTGTGCGAGACTATATTCTCTGTCTCTTGTACTTACTTGAAATTGAAACCTACCGTCACGCCACTGCAGAAATCTGTGGAAGACAATGCCTCTTGTTCAGCTCGGAAATGCTTTCGATGCTCATGAATATGGGTGCGAGCTTAACCCTGATTTCGTGTAGACCGAGTTGATGTTCGATAATGATTTTCTGCGCCGATGACAGCTGCAGCAGACCAGGATGTGGCTGTCGCCACCCATTGCTGTTAATTGGTGTTATAATTGTTTGCACGAGGATCAGGCAGTAAGGTTAATGCCATAAAGGTTGATTTGTTGCCATTCGACATGAGGTCGGCGCATTTCTCTCAAGAGACCGATTATTTTGTAGCAACTGCAGTGCAATTTCATGTCTTCGAGCATTGCTGCCCAACACCCTAACTAGTGCCATAGTTCGTCACATGCCATTCGCTCGCGGGATTCCGTTCTCCGTTTCATGCACAGGACCTTCCTCACAGAATGATCAGCGCCTCATGCTGTGTTAGGGATCTTCGGTGCAAGCAAGCTGAGTGGACTCAGTCGGTTATGATATGCCGTTGAAGTCCACAGATCCTTCGCCCTTCAAGGCAGAGGAAGAAGCACCGAAAGTCATGATAGGTGCCACTGGGCCTTTTTGGAGAGAGATTCCAGTCGCCGCGAAATTCTGAGCCTAAAGCGCCACGAGGAGCCAAACTGAACGAATGATAATGCTTGGTTGCACATGCCCAGCCCAAAACGCGACCGGCTGTGGCGAGGGATGGGCACTGATGGGACCTGAAAAGTGGTCAGCGGCGGCCAACGCTGGTCACCTGCAGCCAGTGTTGCAACAAGATCCGACACTGTCAGGTCCGCTCCTTCAAACTTTCTGCTGCCTGCGACAAGTCACAATTGTTGTGCCCGACCAGTCATATCGTTGGTTGCCCATCCCACTTTCTCCCCTTCCTCCTGCAAAACATCCCCCGTCCAAACTTCGCTTCATGTCGAAACCATCCATCTTTGCCTTCACGCCACGCCCATCGTGCTCATAATCAAGCTGCCATTCTATTTCTCTTTGGTACGGGTATCTGGAGGCGCCGCAGCTTTTTTGAGAGAGCGCAAAATTCTGCCTCAACCAAGCGGCTCGTCGTGCACTCGCTTAGTTCACAAATGCGTCATTGGGCACTCAGGCGTTAAACGGTTCCAAAGTCTTGTTAAGCTCTTCTGGATTCAAACGATTCTCTGCAAGGACAGCTCACCTAACTCAGCTGTGGCTCTGTCGCTCCCACGGACGCCCATCTGATTATACACCCCGATCAACATCACGGACTTCACTGGCTTCCCACTGAAGTCGGGCACCCAACCTAGGAAAATCCCACAGGAAACACCCTTGCTTTACTTGTCGCACCCGTGGACTGGTCCACCATTGATCTTGCTGCCCCCGGCCGTGCCCAATTGCCAAGCAGACTCTCCTAAGAGTTGCTGATAAACTCTTCGTTCCTCGAAGCCACTCATTATGCCTACCCGCTATGCTGATGAGGCTGAATATGGCCGTGAGGCAAGACGAATAAGAACAGAAAGAGACGGCAGAGACACTAGAGATTCTCGAGAACAACTAAGGGAAAGAGAAGTTCGTCCGGCGGAGCGAAGAATGGAAGTTGAACCACGACAACCTATGCGTATGCCCGAACCCGAACTATTAAGGACTGAACAAAGAGCCGCAAACTCTGGAGCACCCCTTCGTCAGGATACGAGAGCCGTCAGGACTGTACCACCCCCTCGGGATCGTGATCAGGATAGAGATCAAGATATGGACATGTATGATGTTCGTTCAACTCAATACCCTCCTCCTCCTGTTCGTGGTGCTGGTGAAGCCAGGAGAATTCCATATGAGGGCGAATTTGATGAAATCCCGGCACGCATCCGTCCCGTGATTGATCCTGGACGTACTCGGGATGAACCAAGGCCAAATTACAATGAATACTTCCTCCCTGGAGAAGGCATAGACCGAGAGGTCATCCAATCTGAGATTTGCAGATACCTTGGACAGGATGCTACTTGCAAACCTGGTACCCACAACGACGTATGACATTTGAAACTTAGCACATCGACTTGGTTACTGACAATGGTATAGGGACGACGTGGCTACATAATACGAGCCTATCGTGCTTTGACAACAGTAAGTCCATGTCCCAGCTACTTCCTGAACTCGCAGCTGACTACGAATAGGCGATGATTACGTCTTTGAAAGAGGATAGTGAACGGTATGCTCGAGAGAAAGAGAACGCCGCCCGAAGAAATCGACCACCAGGTTTGTAACCGCAGTCGCAGGAAGACGAGATGTGCTAACCGGTGATAGCTTCCTTCGCCACGTATCGTGATCAAACGCGCTACGGTGGCGATGAGATGATGGTTGACGAGCCCGAGGAACGCTTTGTCCCCCGTCACCAGGATGACCCAAGGTTACGTGCGCCAGTTGTTACATCGGCATATCTCCCAGAGTCTGGACACCCCGCTTATTATCCCGTTGGAAATACACAGCCACCACCTCCCGGAGTTGATCCCCGCTACATCCCTGGTAACATTACTCCTCCATCAGGCAGAACTCCGGGCTATTCTTCCGCTGTTTACCCTCCTGTCACTGCCCGGCAGCCAGCACCCCCAGTACCCGCAGGCGTTTACGCAGATCCACGAGGAAATGTTGTCCGTGATCCCGGGTATGGCTATCCACCGGACCCAAGGGCTCGAAACCGGTGATCCTTACATCGTGAATATGTATTCATTCCCACGGCCATGCATAAACTTCTGCACATGGATTCACTAAACCATCACGCCATAGTGACTACCTACTCGGACGTCAAGAATGAATATCATCCAAATCTAGGACTCAGATTACGCCTCGGATGATTACTGCTTGCCGCTTGTTCCGCTCTACCTAGCATTTATGGACTTGGAATTGCTTAATATGTTTCCAATTAGAAAGGTCTGTTGCCTGGATATGCAACAACCCATTCATAACCGGACATTCTTAGGAGCTGCTGTTTACTCAGAGCAGTACACTGGTTTGGAGATTTTTCCTCTGGCATTTTTACTGGAAAATGGAGTTTTTGAGAACTCCCTGGGGGATGGCTCTCCCGGCGGTTTTGCAATGTCCATATGATCATGGTTGCCTGAAGCGAGAAAACGGCGTGGAGAACAATGGAAATACCACTACGAAACAAGTAATGCTATGATCTTTTGCTGTGCGCCAGAAAATTTCCTGGACTGATTGACCGTTGCAAATACTTCTACACATTCACATCTGGCTTCCAACTGGTACTCTAGGAATAGCCACTGACTGACTCTTGCTGTTCCAGTTTGTGCTGCGTAACTAACGCTTGATGGCTTTTTGTGAGAAGATGATTTGCACTGGAAATTACTACATCATGACAACGGCGCTCTGTTTCAGCTTGCATATTTTGACTTGACAGAGCTTACGGAGGTGTCGAGGTAAAGCAGTTGTGACATGTTACAAGATGTGACAAGCGTTCGTGCGGCCATCTGGCTGATATGTTAACTTAGAGACCGCTCATGTATCATGACAGCGGCCTAATGTGGCTATCGATGTGGTGCTTCAGTTGACATAGCTAGGTTTTGTCACTTACTAATGCCTACGGCTATCAAACGCGACTCTTGTAGTTGCCAGCTTAGTCGCAGCGAACTATTGATTGACATGTTCGACCCTTCTTCGAGCAGCACCTTAGTGAGCAATATTTGGGGTTTACTAGCGTTGGGTGTTGTGTGAAAGATGTATGTGTGTATATATGCAGTCTCACAGATATGCGCCATCCACCACCATGTCATTCCCGACCATGTCTCACATCGATATCACCACTGAAGCAGGGAAGAAAGAGCTAGTCTATCAACGCGAGCTCACTCGGAGGAAGGAGCGTATCAGGAAAACATCAAAACGTGACTTCCTCAAGTGTCTCGACACACGCCTGGCCTCGTGCTTCTGCCCAAACATCTAGCTCGATCAAGCACCTCAAAAATCCTCCCGTGTCGAAGGTAAGATTGTCTCGAGACATGGCGGCCACTAGCGCAAGCTCCGAGTTCCCACACTTCACGGACGGCGATGTTTGTATAGTAGTGTCGACAAGCAAGATCTATCAACTCCACTCTCATGTCCTTCGAAGAGTCTCTTCCTGGTTCAGAGACTTCCTTCAGCCCGCTGCCGCTGTCAGGCTAACTGCGGCTGCACGGAGGGAAGGATGTGCTGCATGGCGTTTTCATCTGTTCGTCAATCCGCATGACTTAGATGAAATTGGTCAATTTGTACCCATCGTAAGCATTTTCCCTCACTTTTTCCTATTCCTGTACGCTAATACTACGACAGGGTCTCACAGAAAGCGGTAAGATCCGCGACCAACAATATCCTCCTAGGGGGCCCAACCTCGGCGTCGGAAACGAAGACCTGGACAAGTGTTGGGATTGGTTGTTCGGCTGCTTTTACGGGATTCCTCCTGACTTCGATGATTCGACCTTCGCAGCGACAGTTCAGGACTGCTTCAAACTCGTCAATCTCGCCAACAGCACACGATCGTTAGAGCACATTCAGGAAGTCGTCGATCTTGCTCTCATGCGACAAGATGAGGTGTTGTGGAAGTCAATTGCAAGCAGTCCTACCATCTGGGCAGATCTTGCATATCGAGTTCAGTCCCCTGCCATCTTCAAGGAAGCCGTCATCCATCTTGTTGGTAGGTGGAAGATGGAGACCGAGCAGACAAAAAGCGAGATACCAAAGGCAATTTACGATCTCTGCGAGAAGAAGTGGAAAGAGATAGAACTTGCCAAGAGAGCGATTGAGATCCGAATCGCTGGCCACTATCCATCTTTTCTCTGCCGCAATCACGCAGATAAACCCCATCGAACAGCATATGCCGCAGACATCTACATGTGGATGGCACTCTCATTTTTTCGACAGTACATGGCTCAAGCTGGGAACGACGAAAAAACTCGACTCGCAGAGGATGGAGGCTACGACTACTACCGAAAGTTCGCAACAGGAGGCAATGCATATCTTCATCATGAAGACATGAGCACATTCCACCAGTACTTCCCAATGAGCAGCAAGGCATGTAGCGTATTTGAAGCTCACATGAATGTGCTTAAGGAGGAAGTCAAAGTCTTTATCAGAGATTTGATGATAGTACGAACCCATGTTAACCCAGCAGATCTCGGAGTGGACAAACCATGGCTGACATGCGCAGTCATTGATAAGGAGGATTTGCCATGGCATGTTCCTGAGGATCCGAAGCAGGTCATTGTGAACAACGTTGTCACGGACGATGAGTGCGGAGACTGGACGGTCATCAACAGTGACGAAAATACTAGAGCTGTTGAGGCTGCTGATGCTGCTGATGCAGTCGAACGAGATGGCATGGCTTGATTGTATCTACGAACTTCCAGGTCAGTGTTTCGAAATAAGGACTGAGAAGATATTGGTAACTGACGAGCGCTCTACAAGGATGCAGCGGCAAGCATTAATATCAACACGAGGGCACCCATATCAGCGGCAAGGCGCCGGACCTCGCGGCCGAGTTTGCTTCTCCTTCAGTAGTCATGGACAAGAGATTGGCGACAGTCTGAGCCTGTAGAAAGAGCTGTTCGCAAACAAGGTCATGTGGCAGCTTCAAAATGAGCTAGAGCGTAATAATGAAACTGATGCCAGCTGTTCGCCTCCATAAAAGACACCAAAGCGCCATCTTCGTGTATGTACATCTGCACTGCGTTCTTGCCATGCCTTGTCACCTCCCACTAGCATTATACACTAGTCGTCGTAACCCTGTGGTGTCTTTCTCGGTCCTTGTGGTACTATCATCGAAGTACATCAGCAAATGCCCCCTTCATGGTTATGCTATTTCGAACACAATTTCGTGCCCAAGTGCAAGTGTTTACTTACCCGGATACGTCAGAGGAATCCTCGGTGGATCCTCATCACCGACCATTCTTCGCAAAGGAGGCAGCCCAAATAGAGCAACGGGACCAAGACAACCAAGTACGACGCTGTAGAAGATGGCTGGTTTCTCATACGATGCCCATTTTAGGTATCGGACTGGACTGGACCAGAAGGTTCGAGGGATGGCGGAGGACATGGTCTTGACTGTAGCTGAGGACGTGAGGTGTAAGGAGGGTTTTTAATTCTTGAGTTGTCTTCTAGTGGGTAGTGAGAGTCGACCGTGGTGAGCTGGTCCTCGATGGTGGTTGCGGTGGGAGGAGCGAGCGCGCAATTCGTGGAATTCTCGGTCAACTTTTCCTCCCCTAGCTATCGGGAATGGGTAAATGCCTAGCTGCGATCGGGGTTTGGGCTCGAAAATGGTGGCCGTTTGCCGAAGTTAAGTTGGAGTGAAGCTGCCATCCCATCTGCGATCGTCACTCCGCAGGTAGATGGACCGGATTTTCGCACCCCAACTCACCTTTGTGATCACGTGACCGCACGGCTTGCAACATCCCCTCCCACTCTTGAAACATCTACTGTGTTTTTCTACAAGTACATTGGTTCTCGACCGCTAAGCATGATATATATATGTCTGTGGTTTTGAAGCCCGTCTTGTACCTTCGAATCTATGGTCCCATATGGGGTAACTATCCTCATTGGGCCCTGGTGTTACGCGTTGACGAACTCACCACATACTACCTTCAGATTTTCGGTGAACCAGGGACATTCAAATTCAGTGAGACTCAAGGCCAAGATCCAGTTATAGCGCCGCATAGAGAGGATATTAATATATGGGAACTCGCTGCCTCTGATGTGCCACGAGTACGAAAAGCTGCGGAGTCGACTTGCATCGATAATGACACGGTGATGTGGAACTGTCAGGACTGGTGTCTAGAAGTGATCAACGAGCTCGAAGAAGACTACGTTGTAGGAGCTGGCGAAGATGAAGATGAGGAAGATGCCACCGCCTGGAAGAGATTGAAGGCTAGTCTTGTGCGAAAGATGGGACCTGAGATTTGATGCTTCAATTCACTATGAAAGCCACGAGCACACATAGCGCAGCATTTGAAACGAACCCGTCGCAACATCTAACATCCAGCAGCCGTGGCTATCATTGCAGATAAAGCGGAACTATATGACTCATGTACGCAAAGGTTCGACATTCATGGCCCAACTTTCGGCCTCGCGCGTTGCTTATGCCTGGTCACGATCCGTGACTTGGCGTTAGTGATAAACGGGTAAGAGTTGGCCTATGGAAAAGATGGTTCTAGTACATATATCCTCGATCCAGCACTCCAGTTGCGATCCGGAGAACGCGCCTGTAGACTACCTCTCCTAAATAGAGTTGGCCGTTACGCTGCCTTTTGACGACCAACCCGGTTTTTTATTGCTCTCTATTAGAGTATACAACGGGATGTGCAAGCTCAACAGCAATAACTCTCACAAAGACGCGAAAGTAACACTGGCTTAGCTGAGTGCTGCTGAGTCATTATGTTACAGTCATGGTGCCCCTGATGCTCACAGTGTCTGCCCGTTCTTTAAGAAGACTCAGCTTGCATATAACTACGCCTGGAACATTTGTATCAAGTAATAACTGTGTCACCAATGCAACGAGCAGCAATGGGATGGTGTAAACACTCAGGTAACTCGATATCGGAACAAGATTCGTTTCTTTCCTCTTAGCTAGACAACAATAACAGATCGATTCTGAACCACTTTGCGGCTGCCTGTCACAAGCATTGTTACGTTTCAATTATCGACTCTTAAAAGCTAGAAATTATCCTCAGTTAAACGAGTGTCTCCAAAAGAACCTCTCTCCTCAAAGACGAACAATAGAATTTCCAACGATACTCCCGGTGTCCTAGTAGTTCAAAGTAGGTGGCCTCCAACTCTTTTTCGTCTTTCCCCTAAGTCTGCCTTCTACACAAGGCAACCTCTTCAGGCAGAAGGATGTTGAAGTGCATATTCTAGTGATTCGTAATAGAAGTTGGGAACTGCGTGGCCGAGTCAGCGATGCGTGATTGAAATAGAAAGAAAAAGGAATGTTATAACACTTACGATGAGCTCCGATATCCAGTATAGCTTTGAGCAAATCCTTCCAATCATCAATTGGATATGGTGGGGGATACGGCCCCGGAATCTCCGACGGAATGACAATCGGCGCTTTGTTTGGGAATATTTGCATCCCAGTGTTCACATGGCAAAAACTCAACTGCTCTGGCTTCAGCTCTGTGGGGGCCACCTGCGGGACAATGTCGTTGTCGTTCACGATTCTCCATGACGTCCCAGCTGCATGTTCGATAAGGCCTTGGTAAATAGTCGCCCACTCCTTGTCACCCACACGAGGCGCTCCGAATGTATACTCGTCACCAATGTTGAGGTGCTTTGGCGGTTGAAGGCCCAGCGAGCTGATGAGCAATTGTATGTAGCACATGGTCGAATATGAGCCTCCAAGCGAGTGGCCTGTGACATGAGTCATGACGGCTTTGGATGACAACCTGGACGCAAGAAGATCTACTGCCCCGATAAGAAAATCGTAGGCAATTCCATAAGGTTCCGGAAATTTACCGAACAGGCCGGTATACACACCCAAAGAAACCTGTTGATTTTCAAGGTATCCCTCAGCATGCTGCAGTTGATAGTTGTAGTCGACCTGAACCTCTTTCCAATTGAACGGATTCGTGCCTTTGAATGCTAATCCAATAAATTGATTATCTCCTTGCGCGGCTGTGGTGAAAAAGCCGCCCAAATACGGACCGTCCCATGTAAGATGCCCCTCAGGAGTCAGATCCACCAGGTCGCAGATGACCATGAAGTCCAAACCCCATAACTCCGCAAGCGTTTGTATCTGCAAAGTAGAGTTGTTGTACAAACTTACAACCTCACGGATTTGAGGTTCACTGAGTGAGCCGTGTGACCTGTGTTTGCGGTACGTCTCCAACGCCTGCGCAAACAGACCCCAGTCACGAAGATATACTGCTGTGCTTTCCATGAAAGGAAGAAATGCTATGTCCCAACTGATCTGTGATTTGTCCTTTCCTAGGACAGTGGCTTTAATGGCGGCTTGTATGACATCTTTGTTGTCGTTGCTCCACTTCTGAAGCAATTTTAGCCCAGGCGAGCAAGGTTTTGAGAGCTCTTCCGGTGGTGGCTGCTGTGGTGGAAACTGTGACAGCCTTTCCAGATTTTTGAGAGCAAACTCCTCTCTGAGCTCCTCAATTGCTTTGCCCGGCATGGTTCCCTTGTGAAATAATGTTTAGTGTTGGAGGTTGGGAGAGTGAGACACTGTTGATACTGTTTCATGAAGAGTGTCTCGAATGTGGGATCTGGTGAGCTGTTGATATACTTTTCCTTAAATAAGAACATGGAGAGGACATCGTGCTTTGACGTAACGGCTCTTGTCAGTAAGCAAGATGAGCTTCAGCTAGGCTTTACTCCTGGCAGTCTGAGCCAGGCTCTGCTCTTGGCAGTTTGAGTTAAGCTCTACTGTTGACATTCTGAGCTGGGCTCTACCCCTGGCAGTCTTGTCTCGGTTCTGCTCCTAACAGTTCAAGTTTAGCTCTGCTCTTGAACATGTAAGCTTTCAGTGGCATGATTGCGGCATCCGACTCGACTGCAACCCTGATCAATTAAAGTGCTTGGCATTGAAAACCAGCATATTTTTCAAATGCAGGTCGAACCTGCTGAGATGTCGGTGCTGAAGCCTACAGTGGGGTTCAATAATATTGCGTCCGCGCCTCAAATTTCCTACCCATCCATTTTGATCAACCACATATAAATTACTACTGCAGCTACAAAAACGAATGGATTTTTGATCAATTGACTGCAAATGATGCATTGAAGCCGTGGCTACTACCCGATTAGGAAATTGTATAGAAAAGCAAGGTGTCAGTAGCGCGTATGCCAACCTTCCGCAGCAAGCACTGTATTCACCCGGCTATCCATTGACCTAATAAGGCCGTCAATGACGTCCTGGTCAATAGCCTCCCACTCTAAGACTATAGCCTGTTCGAATGCCCTATAGGCAGCCTTCGATTTGCCCGTATTCTTTAGGTATAGATGGTTCTGGTTGAGACGGTCCTTTAGTATACGCTAGACGTGCTTAATTAGACTGAGATCTAGACTATTAGCAGGCTACTCTTCTATCTCTATACCTTGCTCCTCGAGCTAGGTAGTAATCTGGTTATTAGTATAGATTAAGGCGTTATCCTACTGTATCCTTATACTAAGAGACTAGATCCGTGGGATCTACTCTTTTAGTACCTGTAAATATAACTAGGCGGAGTATCTATAGTGTAGTGCGTCTAGATCTCGCTTTATAAAGACGATATTTAACCTTCCACTAATCTAGATTACGCCCTATATTATAAAGAAGATATCCTTTCCTTTTCTCGTCGGAAGTATATAACTGCTCGTTTACTTCTCTCTTAGGTAGCCCCAGACCTATTATAGACGTCTTCCGGACCCCCTTTAGAGTAAACACTTATCCGAGAAGATAATCAGCTTTCACTTATTAGAGGTTCAGTCTTTCCTAACGGAGTACTACTTCTAACGTACCTTCGTATACTCACTAGTTAGATAAGGTCGCTTCTTCGAAATCTAATAAAGAATACCGACTTTCTTTAAGATAGACCTGATCGTATTAGGGCACTTGTTTATATCACTCTTAAACCTAATTTAAGTTATAGACAGGTGCGGATTAATACGGATTATATATATAATTACCCTTTGATCACGAACTGTCTAAGTAATTAAACGCCTAGTTCGTTTTAGTGGCGTGGTAGTAGATCGAGTTCGAAGGCGTCTAATTGTACCCGTTACTATAGAATACGTCCGTTCGACTACTCGGCCTATCGTATTAGCTCTCACGCCGCCCTTTACCAGGCCGGATATTTCGCCTAGCTGGAAGGCATTAAGGTCTTTTCCTCTCCTTATGTTACTAGAGATCTCGTGCAACGGCCTTCTAGGCATTGTGTAATGCGTGGTTGAACTTGCAGTATGAAATAATGGATTTTCGAAAAAGTGGTGTGGAGTCAAAAACGGACGCAATATTAAGCCCCGCACCCGTTCAATGCACCACCCGTTAAATGCACCACTTGATTCAATTGCACCTACATTCAATTATCGACGACTACAACGTCAATGCCTTCGCACGCATGGAATTGCAGCTCAAACTGCCTTTGGTCACTCCGTTGCATTAGGTTTGAAAGACTACGTGCCTCCGCAAGACGGTCGTGACGCTGCCAGGCCTGCATTTGGGCCTGGACCTTGTCCTGGGCCGCCTTAATTGATACGATGTCTTTGAAGGTACAATTGAGATTAATAACCTACCTTTTACTACTCCGTTAACGCTGCTCGTTAATGACTTAAGCCTGGTAGTCAATTTGCTGTGATTGCTGGGCTAGTTACGTTGTAAATCGATCGAGTTGTTTACCCATTAAGAACAGTAGCCGCCGTATATTATATAATATATCCTCCTCCTCTTAAATTATATTCAATGATCGTCGTACCTATTACTAATTATAAGGAGTTAATAGAGAAGGACTAGTAGTAGTTAAGAGTACTGTTTAACGTATATTAGAAGGCGTCCGTAGTGGTTAAATAAATCGTTTAACTTGGTTAGAGGATAGGACCTTATCTGGGTTGAATGGTACGATACTAACAGCGGTGAACCCACTACGTATATTACGCTCGATTAGGCTATCCTCGCGCGCCCTTACGTAGTATTATACGAACCGTATTTTCTTAATAGGCGCGGAGTCTTTAAGAGAAACTAATTCCGCGATCTAGCGACGGTAGTTACTTTTAAGAGGTAAAAAATAGGTTAGATCGAGTGGTTAAAGGATATAATTACTATAAGTAGGTAGGTAAATTAGTAGTACCCTATTCTAGTAGCACTTTTATATAAATTTAATCATTACGTAGCTACCGTAGCCGTCTAGGATAAGGATATAATATTTATTACTATCCTTTAACTCTAAAAGGAATATTTAGTTTAACTAACGTAAACTAATTTTATTACTAGTCTAGCCCTTCTCGGACGTAATATAGAGGATATCTAGGATATTATTAAGTATAAACTACGTTATTTAAACGCTCTTAGCTTTAAAAATAGTTATACTATAAACTTTCCGACTATCGGCACTTATAGCTTTAATAGTAGACGCCTACTTACGATTTTTTAGCCTTTAGACGTATATAAACCTCGTAGAGGCACTACTAAGCACTGTCTAATTAGTATAAACTCTAAGGGCAGTACCTATCTTATTTATATTCTAGATATTTCTTACCTTAACCCGATAGTCCGATACTATAGTAGCTATTTAGTTAAAGAAGGCTTGGACGATATCCGGTATAACTACGTATACTCTCTAATGATCGAGCTTATAGCCTATCTTAGTAGTAATCTCAGGATGGTGACGGATAAAACGATATATCCAATACCTTCCGAGCCTAGTAGGCCCTCCACTAATCCGGCAAATAAGAAGGACTATTACCTGTAGCTGGGCGTAATTAACAGTATTACCAGTAGCTTCAAGTTTAAGGATCCATTTTACGATTCTCTCTTCTTGGTCAATTGATAGCAGCTGTCGTTGTTGGGCAATTGCATGTCGTGACTGTTGCCCACGTAGCCGCCGACCGAGAGTACTGTGACTCACACCAAAATGACGTGCACATTCACGAATTACTGAATATTGTCCAGTAAGGAAGGCTTCCACGGCCCGGTCGAGTGCGCTATCAGAATTGGAAGGCATTGCGATCAATGGTGGTTGAATGGTGATCAATTCAATATACGATATGGGTCGATCAACAGGTGGTGCATTTAACGGGTGGTGCATTCAACGGGTGTGGAGCTTATTGAACCCCACTGTACGCAGCAAACGCCGAACCATGGACATCGCTAAACAGGCAGTATACGGTGCCAAGAATTTTGGGGTCCTTTGTGAATGCGGAACTGGTTTGTTCATAGTGCCACAGTGACCAATGACATGATCACTGGGCTTCTCGAAACATGAAAAGCAGGCACATGTGATAAACAGCATCGGCAGTGTCTGCTGCCACTTATGTGATATCACCGATTCACAGAAGGCTATTGTGTTCGCGACCATGCAACTGGCTGAATGAGAAACACAATAGCCTGCCTTGGCACTGACAGAGTGGCGTTGCGTTTTCAGATATTCGTAGCCGGGACACTATCTGCTTAATTTGCCTCGACCAAGGTTATGATGCATATTACTCTACTGTGCAATGGTAGGTAGCTAGAGCTTATCTCCACACGACTGTAGTTGTGGGAAAGGCGCACCATCAGGAGCATTCGAGTATTCGTCTTATCTAAGCGAGAATGCTTATGCACAACCAGCTACACAACCAGTCAACACCTTCGCACTTTCATAGCACTTAAACAAGCATCTTTCAGCTCTTTGAGCCATAAGAGCGTTCACGAGCGCCAGACTGATTGAAAATCACCCGTATCTAAGAGATTGCAATGCGGTTGTAAAGCTTTGCACTCAAACCCCTGCATTCAGCTCCTGTATGCTTGTACAATTTGAAAGTATGTATTAGCTAGTCCTTGCGCAGTTGCGATGAGTTTGCGGTGAAAAGCTGAGGTAGGACATAGAAGAAAATTATGCAGTTAGCCGACAGCTTGATGTTGACCATGTGAAGAACTCTTCTGAAGCGAAGCGTGTGAGCTATGGCTCTAGTTGCTGCCGAAATCGTCCATCAACTTGGTTTTGTCACAAGGTTGAGTCCCGATGCACAGGCATAGCTGAGCAGGTCTGCTATCATTGCCGGAAAAGTGATGGATAGTCCTGTCCTGGTGTCCGAATGGTCATCACGCGCATATCGCCGCCTCCCAGGTTTTGCCGTGACTAGCTGGCTGCCAAAGTGTATTGAAATCAAACACAAAATTGCCTCTATTTGACGAAGGGATAGCAGCCTCGCTGAAGAATTTCTTGATACCACGCCACGAGGGTGAGTGGCGTCACCCTGGGCCGCAGAGACCCGCGAGCTCAATGCAAGTTGCCTGCATCTTGGCTTTTTTTTCCTACCAGGCAGAGCTTATCGTCAATGTATGGGTGGGACATAAGCTGAGACAAGTTGATGTACCGTCCACCAGCTTGAGAATGGCTTTGACGCAATACAGAACGGGAGGTAAAGGTACCAGTCCTCATCAGTGCACCAAACGCGGGTTATAGTTTGCGTCAGCTTTGTATTCTCCTGATATCTTGAACAAGAGCTACTATACTCCTAGTCAACGACTGCGCCTATCCCCCATGAATCATTTTCCGATTGCTCGACATGTATGTTGTTGAGGTTCAAACCACCATGTGTAAAAAAACACATTCAGAAGTTGCAGGCGAAAAAAAGTCTCTCAGCATCTTCACGTACTTTGCACTAGTGTTGTCTATTAAGCATGAGAATTGAAGGCCTTTGCATTCTTTTATGTTGGAGTCATGTAGCAGGGATCTTTGCGAAAATATGCAGGCGTCGCAACAGCCTTCTCCATTGAATCCTCTAAGTGGTTTACTCATGGCCAGCTTTAGCGCACGGAAGCTGAACGACAGCTGATCCCACTGTGTTGAAACAGCTGCTTTGTTTGGTAAAGTTGAATGTACTCCATACTTCTTGCAATGGCTTCGATTGAATATGTCATGCATACTACTTTCCACCTACCGACAAGGATAAGACCACGAGGCTCTGGCGCAGGAAAATCTGGTAAATATTCTTGCAAGTATTGCGCCAATATATCCTCAATATGATTGACGAGGGCTGTATTTGGGGCTGTAGATACTGTTTTGATTGCGAGGAACCAAGATCTCACCACGACGTTACTGTGCCACTTTCGACAAGTAACCTCACCTGATCTAAATCAATGCCATCGGTGCATTTTGAAGAGACAGGTTTCCGTCGGTGTCTATATCAGAGTGGATTTTGGTCTCTATAGCTCGAAGAAGCACTTTCATTACATCAGACATTGGGAAGACGATAATTTGGCAGATCTTCTTCGATGTTAGCACACTACTATGTGTTGCTTTTCATCTTCAGTATTCTGGGTCGTTTGTGCCCTGCCAGAGTGTAAATCGAAAGTGGTGTGAATTCGAGTATTCAACCCCTTTCCTTTGACAGCCTTTTAAGGTCTGTACCTGCAGTCTCTGTCAATGTACATTTGCAGGTTATACTCTGGACTTGCTTTCAATGCATCCTGTAATTCTTGCATCAACTGTGTGCTAATTTCGGTTGCAGAAACCCCACTCTAGTCCGTGTTCATCTTCGATTTTGACTCCTTGCGATGTCTGTGACAGAATTGAATTTTCTAAGATTGCTAGGATGTTAAATTATAGATCATGAAGAGTTTGAAGTGCGAAACATTTAGAGCGTGCATCGGAAAAGGTGGGTGGCTTTGCTGGTTCAACAGTGTGGTCCAACATGCGCGCAACGCGCGACTAGTTAGTGGTGGAGTGGGCAGCAGCCTCGCCATCACATCCGCAGTTTCTAGAAAAGACTTGGCACGGATTTCAGAGCAGAAGTCGAACACGTCTCCTCTGTACGGCTGAAACTCTACGACCACGGCTGCCGGTAACAGCCCAGCAACACATACAATGCACCTCTTTAGCTCGATATGCGTTCTGTTATGGACGCTGTCTACATTCGTGCTAACTCGAAGTGTGACGGGTGACAAAGTACTCGTTGTGCTTGAGGATTCTGCGGAGAAGGACTTGTACAGTCAGTTTTGGGCTGATCTTGAATGTGAGAAGATACAATGGATACGGAACAATTTGGCCATGTGCTAACACAATTTTCCAGCGCGGTCTTTCAAACTGTCATTCGAGTCACCGAAAACTGAGTCGCTGTCTTTGTTCAAACTGGGCGCACCTGCTTATGACCATGTTATCCTCCTCCCACCCAAGTCAAAAGGTCGGTCGGGTAGTACTGTACTAGGAACTATCATTGACAGAAGTTACAGGTTACGGACCTAACTTGACCCCTAAAAACTTGCTCGAATATACGAACGCAGGCGGGAACATCCTGCTAGCACTGTCTAGCGAGGCAGTTACTCCATCAGCCATCTCCAGTCTTCTCCTCGAGTTTGACATTGCTCTCCCCTCCGACCGAACCTCGCAGGTTGTCGACCACTTCAGTTACGATACCACTTCCAGTGCTGAGAACCACAATGTTGTACTTCTGCCTCGACCGAGCCCACTCCGCCCAGACGTCGTGAACTTCTTTGGGGGAGATGGAATACTCGCTGTACCAAAGGCTGTTGGCCAAACATTGGGCAACTCAAGTCCGTTGATTGCGCCCATTCTCAAAGCTCCAGCTACGTCTTACGTTTACAATCCTAAAGAGGAGGCAGATGGTGAGCTGGATGTCTTTGCGACTGGATCACAGATCTCCTTGATCTCAGCTCTGCAGGCACGAAACTCTGCTCGCTTCACCGTTCTTGGCTCTTTAGAGATGCTCCAAGACAAGTGGTTCGATGCCAGTGTGCAAGCCCCCGGTGGCAAGAGCGTCAAGACAGTCAACAAGGACTTTGCGAGACAGTTGACCGCATGGACGTTCAAGGAGGTTGGCGTCTTGAAGGTCGGCCATGTCGAGCATCATCAAGTGCTCGATGCCTCCAAACCGGTTTCGAACACAACTCAAGTCGGCCCTGCTGACCCTGAGATCTACAGGATCAAGACGGACGTGGTAAGTGTCTTTGTTCTGTGACGTGATCATTTAGCTGATATGCATCTTGCAGTCTTTCTCGATCGAACTCTCAACCTGGGATCACGACCACTATAAGCCCTTCATTGCACCCGCTGCCGACGCAGTTCAACTCGAATTCAGCATGCTGTCCCCCTTTCAGCGCCTTGCCTTGACTCCCGTTTCGACAACTCCGAACTCAACAGTCTATAGCACAACGTTTCGCACCCCCGATCAACATGGTATCTTCGCCTTCAAAGTCAATTACAAGCGACCGTTCCTCACGAACGTGGAGGAGCGACGGCAAGTCACTGTCAGACACTTCGCACATGACGAATGGCCAAGGAGCTGGAGGATCAGTCAAGCATGGCCATGGATTAGCGGCTTGTGGACTATTATCGGTGGGTTTTTGTGCTTCGTGGTACTGTGGTTGTATTGTGAGCCAACAGGTGAGGGGAGAGAGAAGATGAAGAGGGAGACACAATAGATGTAGGTATGAGGACTACGGTGGTTCGGTTTAGTATTGTAAAATATGCATGCCACAAATGCGAACATCGTGGGAAAGCTTATGAAACAAAATTTATGATTACGAAGCTGCACATTCGACCACTCACCGTCTGTGGTGGTACAAATTAGTGAAGGCCATCATTATTTGGGAATCATGTGCTCGAGGTGAATGTTCCAGTATAACAATGATGTAATGGCCGTTCAGCAACAATCAGGCACGAGCTATACACTTTCCTTCTGCTCAACCCAGTAACTTTTTGGTATGTAACGCAGTCCTCCGTCCAAACTGTCCTTGCTCGGCTCCTTGTGCTAAGTGCGACGATTAAAGCCGCCAGACACGAAAACACATGCGGAGTAGAATTTGAAGTATCTGAGAAACAACAAAGCTTGACAACCGTACATTAGACCTTGGAAGACCTAGAGTGATGGTTCTCAGGCCAATTTCAAGGAGGAACTTGGCAGGTGACAGCGTGTGCTTGTTGCGATCCACGCCAGGCACGCGTGCCTGGAGACCCACTTAGCACAAAACGTGCCTGCTTCTCCCTGAGTTCCTCATCAACCGGTGTAGCTTATTTTAATCCTCTTCTTGGTCTGCTTTCCTCTGACCGTCAACTCCAAATTCTCTCTACGTCTTCAGTATTATTCCTCTCTCTTTTCTTCTCCTGTTGGCTATTAGCAAACATGGCGCCAAGAAAAGCCGCTGCCAAAGCTGCAGCCAAGGTCCCTTCCCTGAAAGACTGCTTCATCACTTTCAGCGGAAATGCTGTTCCAGCGGACGCGGTTGGTGGAAAGACCTATGCACAAATCAAAGACGAGATCAGCAACAACGGCGGTACTTTTGTGACAAAGGTTGCTGAGTGCACACACCTGGTTGTCACAGAGGCTCAGTACAACAAAGCTAACCAAAAAGTGAAAGACGCTATTGACAACGACGAGATTATCATCGTCAGTTTCGAGTGGCTTGAAAAAGCCCTAGAGGGCAAAGGTCCTGTTGATTCCGCAATATACTCTTTGCATGATAGAAAGGCAGCAGCTTCAAGCAATGGTACAACGGCAGCCAAGGTATCGACCAAGTCAGACCCAGACGATGCTGAAGAGGATACCACTGCTGCCGATTCGAAGACAAAGAAGACCAAGGGCAAAAAACGAAAGCGTGACGGCGATGAAGAACAAGTGGACGCCGTCAAGGACGAGCCTGACACCAAGAAGGCCGCCACAAACGGGAGTAAGGCCATGAATGTCACCAAAAACCCTTCACTTAACATTCCGCTGGATGAAGGCCTTGCCTCTAGCAGATACACTGTCTACATCGCCGATGATAGTACTATTTACGATGTGACCTTGAATCAGAGCAATTCCGGCAAAAATGCAAACAAGTTCTATCGGATGCAACTGCTCAAGGAGGGCACCAACCCTCCCTATTGGTCTACTTGGACTCGATGGGGTCGAGTTGGCGAATTTGGTCAAACAAAGATGCTTGGTCCTGGCAGCCTCGATGAAGCATTAGCGGAGTTCAACAAGAAGTTCAAAGACAAGACTGGTAATTCCTGGGAGAATCGTAACGGAGAAATGAAGAAAAACAAATATGTCTTCATTGAGAGAAGCTATGAAGACGACGAAGACGATGGCGCTGATGAGTTACCAGGATCCGACAAGAGAAAGAATGCTAATGGGGGCGCCGACGCCGACGAGGAGGAAACTGTGGTGGAATCCAAACTGCCTGAACCTGTTCAACGACTGCTGAAGTTGATCTTCAACCAAGACTACTTCAATGCCACATTCGATGCATTTGACTATGATGCAAAGAAGATGCCTCTTGGCAAGCTCAGCAAAACTTCGTTGATGAGAGGTTACGATGTGCTCAAACAACTTTCCGCTCTTGTCGGCAGTTCAGGAAACTCCAGCCAAATCAACGACCTGTCTAACCACTACCTTTCCCTCATTCCGCACGTTGTTAGCAGAAGCTCTCGACCTCCTGTGTTGTCAAGCATGGATATGATCAAGAAGGAGATCGAGCTTCTTGAAGCACTAACCGACATGCAACTTGCCAATGACCTAATGAAGAATGCCAAGAAAGGCAAAGAGAAGGCCGAAGAAGTTTCGCTTCTTGATCGGCAGTATGAAGGCCTCGGTATGCGAGCCATGGATCCAGTTGACCCGAAGTCAATGGAATTCAAGGAGCTCCAAGACTATCTGACCAAGTCTGTGGGACACACCCATGGCATTAGTTACAGAGTGCAGGACATATTCCGTATTGAACGAAATGGCGAATACGACCGCTTCGAGGGATCCCAGTACTCCAAGGTCAAGAACAAGAACCGCCGACTCCTTTGGCATGGCAGTCGAGCCACCAATTTTGGTGGTATCCTTTCACAAGGTCTCCGAATTGCTCCACCCGAGGTAATCCACTTTCCTACACCACCTTACATCTTTTCAAACATACTAACCTGTCTCAGGCTCCTGTCAGTGGCTACATGTTCGGTAAGGGTGTTTACCTCGCCGACATGTCTTCCAAATCCGCAAACTACTGCTGCTCATATCAGTCTGGCAACACCGGTCTCCTCCTCCTTTGCGAAGCAGAGCTCGGCGAGCCACCTCTCAAGCTTACAGGTTCTGACTACAACGCCGGCGACAAGGCGAAAGAGAAAGGCCACCTCTCGACGTGGGGTGTCGGACAGACTGCTCCAAAGGCTTGGAAGGATGCTAAATGTATCCATCCAGACTTGGAGGGCGTCAACATGCCAGACGTTGTCTCAGTGGATCCTGGCCCGACTGGTGAAGCCGGTGCATATTTGCAGTACAATGAGTACATCGTGTACGATGTTGCTCAGATCAAATTGAGGTATCTCTTCCGTGTTGCAATGTAAAGTCTTGGACGTAGAAAGACGGCGTTATGAAAGTTATGGAAGCGATCGGATCGTACGTTCAAGCAGGAGACATGAGCTTTTTTTTATATTAATTTCGACGATCTGCATCAGTGGCTTCGAAAGATAGTGCATAGAGCTCTGTGTGGGAGCTGGACCGAAATGAGCTGTTTCAAGCAAGAGGCGTGGCTGGCTTAAACAGATCAATGCAGACTCAGTACATGCACGAACATCAGGTTTTGGAACAAGAGCCCTCCAAGATAAGAGATGAACCATTGTACCAATACCATGCATGCATTTTTTACCCATATATATAGATATGCACCTCGCTATGCAAGAATTCACCAATCTTCAAACAAAGCTTGCACTACATTGATCCCGCATCATCCCATCAGTCACACTACCTGTCAAAATGTAGCACCTCACCACACCCGTCTCCTCTGCAATTTCCCTCGATCCCTTTTTCTATCATCGTTTCTCGCCAGCCACAAAGCCAGCGGATGGGACAGGAGGTGGGAAGCCTGGAGGAAGTGTACCAGTTCCATTCCCGCTTGCATTTGATGTATTGGTTGATACAGCAGCAGCAGCGCTGTTAGAAGGACTGTTCGTCGCGGTTGCTGTGCCGTTGTTACCGTGCCTGTGGTTGCCTGTTCGAGTAGAGGTTGCAGCGGCAGCATTCTGGTTGTTGTTATTGTTGCCGTTGGTGTCGGAATTTGTGCCATTGCGATGATTGCGGTGCTGCTGCTGCTGATTGATATCTGAGTCAGTGCCGTTTCTTGCGTTGGTGGCTCTGTTGTTGTTGTCGTTGTCGTTCACGTCTGTCTCGTTTCTCTGCCGCCGCTCGGTTGCATTCCTTCCGTTGGTGTCCGTGCCGGCGTTCTGGTTATTGGGATCGTTATCTGTTTGGTTGTGTTTGTGGCGTGCTCGCTCTCTCTTCACTTCTTGGCGAGCTTCTCGCGGAGTCAGGGAGAGAGGGAGGACATAGGCTGAGGCGAGGGAGGCGTGGAAGATGGAAATGGACAGGGCGACTGGTAGCGCAATATCTGTCCCTGCAGAAATGGTCCTAATGCTGATGGCGGTTGAGGTTGCTGCTAGTGATAGCAAGGTTGCTCTAAGGAATTTCATCTTTGCGATGTCTAACTTCTTCGCTGTGGGTATCAAGGAATAAAATGCTTGAATGAATGAACACAATGGAACCAGCGAAAGTCCAGCTTTCGCAATCGAATTGAACTTAAGTGAGCGGCTAAGAAAGCAGAAATGCACTTGCGAATGCAACACCAGGCTGCTAGATGAAGAAAATGGCACACAGAGCTGAAGACACGAGGAAGTGCAAGCAAGGCGTCCGCCAAGATGTACATACATATATACCCATTTATCTCGATTCTGACTTTTGACGCGCGGACATCTTGGTACCAGACTTTCTATGCTTCATGCGACAGAAGCAGATTTACCTTTTCTCCAGCTGACAGAAGTGGTGTCGATGCGTGTATCATGTTGGTAGCGACAGCCGCTTCAAACGCTGAGGAGACGAAAGGTGCCAGTTATGTTTGTTTTTCGAGGTATCCATCTGTATGCATCGTGTTTCTTGATGCTCTTGGCGAGTCACTTTGATGCCATAAGGTCGAGAAGATGTTCCGAATGGATTGTGAAACTCAGATGTGTTTTGAAACGACTGGATGTGGAGAAGTACACACCGGCGGCAAGGGTGATCTGAAACGTGATCGTCGTCATCACAGGACAAGCAAACATGCCAAACTTCTGCTTGGCAGCGCAGGACCATAGGGCTAATACTTACTCATGAATGTGTATCGATACTCTCTTCTCTTTCACTGTTTTTGCCTCACTTTGCCTCATAGCCTCTGGCCTCTGCTCACACGCTTCTTAACACACCTCTTGCAGCCTCGTGGGTAAGCTGCGTTAACAGACAGTATCGTAACATTGGCATACGCCGCGTCAGCTAGCTAGCTCATTGGATTTGTCTACTTATCTACACAGAAATAGCTTCGTCAGTCTTGTTATAACGGCAATCTTTTTTAAATGTCACACGTGTAGGGCTTCGTATTGTTGAGCTCCGACTCAGCTCCACTTCCCCTACCGAAGTGTGTTCCCGCTTCCTAACCGTTGTGAACGTATCCTGTCTTTTCATGAACACCTAGGTCGTATTCTCTTAGACCAATATAGACGAATTCAGTGGCGGTCTATCAGCCTACGCTTCGCGGTTACCTGTACTTGTCGTTCTCCTAAAGCCTTGACAATATTCGGTTAGTACACAGACCTGATCATTCTCATTATGAAGGCTCAAATGCCAATCATTGCATCAATTCATTAATGAATGTTATACTTTCCACCACTCCTGCGTTGAGGCTATGCCTAGATGTGCAAATATTGACCTGTATTGAAAGTTGCTGTTATGGCTTTTCTATTGATATAGGCAGAGAATCTTCTCAAATTGCTACCTATATTTTATCTTAGTGGTCTGCGGCTTCAACATCAAAGCCAGAGTGCTCAAATTGGCCCGGATCACTTCGAAATTTGTAACACAAGTTGGAGCTAAAAAGATACGATCCATCGTCGCACGTCAGCTGCTGAAAACAGTGTTAAGGAACCTTTGGCACAGGGTGTCTGTCTGCTTAACAATGAAAGAATCGAGTTGACTTTCCCGGACTTGTGTTGGACTTGGGTTCCAAAAGCTGTAGGATTGCTGATATTCATACGTTGACCACCACGGACCCGACTCAGTCCATAACTTTCTATCACTAACAACAGCATGGTCCCCATTCAAAGTCAATAATGTATCTCCAGTCTTAGATACACGAGACAGATTCTAGCCAAATCTCGTGAATGCGCTGCTCTACAGCAGTCCTTGTTGATTCAAAGCTCGTCTTTGAGGGGAATGATGACGTGCTCATCGCCCTTCTCGACCTCGCCGTTGACACAAATTCCGGTCGACTTCGAGCAACACCTTGAGAGTCCATTCAGATTGATATGGCAAACAGCTTCAACTGCTAGTACTGGTGACTTGGCTGTTTGCGGCAAAGTTGCAGCTTCATCCTTCGATCCTCCTGATGGATTGTTGACGCATTGGTTTTGAGATTGATCCCAAAGCTGGTCGCCTAAGCACGGGTTGTCTTTTCCTGGTGGTAGAAGCTTCAAGCATTCGCCGCTGTCAAGGCACTTGTGAGGTTTCGGACATCCGCTGATACGGCAGTCAGATTGCTCAGTTTTCGACACTCTCTGCAGCTCATTGTTGACGCATTGCTGTAAGGTTTGATCCCAGTGCTGGTCACCTCCACACGGGTCAACCTTTCCAGGTGGGCGATCTAGGTAGCAAACGCCATTAGGAGCACAGTGGTAACCCTGCGTGCAACCAGTGACGTGGCAGTCGGTGATACAAGTGCCATCGGCAGCACAAAGTCGGCCGCTAGGACATCCTGATTGTCGGCAGTCAGCCATTTTGTCAGGATCTTGTGTTTGAGTTGCCACGATAGGGCCTTGATCGCCGGTGTTTGCTATTGCCGAAACCATAGGTAAGAACAACGCTAGAGCCCCAAAGAAGATGAGCTGCATTTTGCTTTAGTGGTTTACGTGTTGGCTAAGAAGATCAATTTGGAGTTGGTTAGGTCAGTGTTGTCCGCTTGATCAACAAGAACTTAACCATTATATAATTCTTCAGTCTTTACTGCGGCAGTAACGAAACTAGGCGGCTCAGCCTCACCAAGAAAGAAGTCATGTTGTTCCAATTTAAAGAATCCCAGTACTCCAAACACTGAAACACAAATTTAGAAACAGTCTTCACGAATCAGATTGTAGATCACCTCGAAAATTCATATATTCAAATGCTGTAAATCGAATGCTACCAGGAAAAGCCATGAAAGGTCTAGAATTTCGGTGATAGCGATGATGCAAGTTCAGCTTTCGATGTCAAACAGCAATAAGGGTGGTGATGAGCCAGGATGTCTCATCGCGCAAGTAGGTTCCTCAATTAGCTTTCGGGTGTGTCAATGCTGCACTAGCGTGCTTCAAGTAAAGTTCGGCGTAGGCTTGCAATTAATTTAGCAGGTATGAATCGTAAAAGGAAAACGTCATTAACTGATGAAGCTAAAGCATCAACTGAATTCATAGATTCCCTTAGGAACGATATACGTGAAGTCATTGGTTAAAATGCAGCAGCTACCTCCTCTTTTAAGGCGTACCAGCAAGGCTATGTTCTGCCTGCTCGATGCATCATCCTTGCCAAAGTCTATCGTTTCTAGCTTCTGGACAGGGGCCCGAACGGACCTTTTGAATGCATAAGCATGCGAGTTGCGTTTCATAATTGCTTAAAAAAGCTTGAGGAGTTCGTGGCTTCCACGCCAGGCATGACTAGTTCCTAATTTGTGGTTTCCGCATCCTGGATTCTCCTCTGGTTCAAGTCCACTGTTGCTTCTGAGTGGTTGATCAGCTTAGCCGCAGCCCGCTTTTGCAAAATCCAAATCGGTAATCGATTGACGATCTGAATGAACCCAATGCGAACGCGTATTGATGCCTAGGGACTTTCCACGCTCCTCACATGCCACGCTTACAAAATTTGTTCTCCAACATTGATCAACGTTTTGGTGTAGTGCGAACAACACCGTGTATGATTCGATCTCATACATGCTGAAAGCAGCAAGTAGTTTACCTGCGCCTCCTAATCGCAGTTGTGTGGGTCTGCCGAAATCCTCTCTGCCATGAATCTGGTGTGAAGGCTCTGCACCACGAGAGCTAGGCTACTATGCCATCAGCTCATGCATACTGCAGACGCGATGACAACAGGCAGCATTCGATAAGTTGCTATGCAGAGCACGTGCAGATGTGTACTCGTATAGCGGAATTGAATCTCTTACCTCATCGTGGCGAGACTTAAAGATGGACATCCTCGTACCAGCATTGCAAACCAGCCTATTCATGCGCAACATAACACAGCGCAGATACTTGTCCCGCCATCACATCCTGGAGTTCTCAGTTGCTTCGCCCTGTTGTCACAATGAAGCTAGGTCTTTCCACACACAGACGGCACAGGATGGTTGGCGACAACTACCAACACGATAAAGGTCTCAGAGACAACGGCATGAGGCCAAGCGCAAAGCAGGACATTGGACTGAGCGCCTTTTGTCTCATAGCTCCTATGCTCCTGCTTACGGTAGCTCTTCTTACTTTTATACTGCTGTACAAGGTCGACAAGTCTACGGTGCTACCAATCAGTCCCGATAAGATCGAGAGCAAAGCGATATATGTAAATGCTGACTCGACTTTGTTGGTCTTTGTCTCTTCATGGATGAGCAGTCTTGTACCATTCTTGACAGCATTTGCAATAACACTCACAACATACCCTATTGCACAACAGCTGCTCCAGGACTCAAATGACGACAAGCACGACAGGCTCCTCACCTCTTTTCAATTAAGTATCGCAATCAAATTTGTTAACGGATCAACGTGGAGTAGTTTGTGGAATCTTTTTCGATACAACACGTGTTGGAACAAACCCATGGTGCGCCATGGTGCAGCTTTGATTTCGGTCACTGTGGTCACCATTACAATGGTGGTTCTAGGGTAGACTTGTCCTTCGTACCAGTTAGTTCAGCATGACTGACATACAATTAGGATTGCAGTCCTTGCAGCGGACACCTGGCTGCACATTGCAACGAAGAGTGTCAATCTAATACGCTTGTCAACCTTGCCTCCTGGTGATGCTCTTTACAGTTTAAGCATCCAGCCGCAATGCGCAATCACCAACAACTCATACACCGCTCTCAAGGCTGCTAATCTAAGCTGTACCGTAACAACCAAACTCAAATGGCCAGCTATTGAGGATGGTGTGGCAACTCTACAAACACTGAACAATCAGTCAGAAACATTTGCCGTGCTCGGACACCCGCAGAATCCTAAAATTCACTACCTAAGTGTCGTTTCGACAGCAATCAACGCATCATACGACTATAATGCAACCACCTTCGCCATCAGCACTACATGCAAGCCCATTTCCAGACAATGCAATCTGGTTCTCACCAACAACGCGACTTTCAATTGCAGCAATGGGGCCTTTTGGAGTGAAGGCCAAACACTGAGCCTGGCCGGTGTCGAACGCCAAAGCTACCGTTATTCTGATATGTCTGACTTCGAAGATGACTACGCACTAAATGGCGTTAGCAACCCTTTCTTCACAGCTGGAGCGGCCATGAACCAACTATCAGCGGTACTGCCACAGAATCGAACACATGACCCAGATTTGGCAGTAGCATCCAACACAGTCATAGCGGCTGTCTTTTTTTGCAACACTACAGTCTTCGATGCAGAATACGAAGTTGTGCAAGGTCAAGTTTCGCGCTTCAGTACTAAAATGAGCAATACTTCCGTTACTAACATGTTTGCTTCGGCTGTAGCCGGGACGACATTTGGAAACGCGAATGCGCTTATCGCGATGAAAATCGCGGCACCTAGTGTCTCTTCCGCTCAAGAATATGCTGACACTTTTGCGGACTCCCTGAGTACGATAGCACTTGCGAGTGGCGCGGCATCGATCCAGAGCGCACCGATCGTTACAGGCCAGAAACGCGAGACACTGCTTCTTTCACAGGTCCCGAAAGCACCATTGTTTCTCCTCACAAGCATCAATTTCAGCTTTGTTGTCCTAGGCTTGGTCCTTGCGGTACTAGCAGCACTGACGAGTGACGAGGCTAGAGCCGTGCAGTTTCGACTAAGCATTGCCGGAATTGTGGCAAACCTATTCGAGGGTCGACAAGCACGAGCGCCAGCCGATGCTGTGGAACAGCTGTTTGGCGAGTACCATGGGAGCGAGGATGATACGCGGATCAAGATCCAGAGAACAAGCGCCGGTGGCTTCATTTTCGAAAGCGTGGAAGACGTCAGTGAGATGCGAGGTATCAGCAGATCAGCATGTGAGGATGACCCAGTCTGGATCCATGGTGGCAGAAAACCTCCTTCACCGTCGCCGTTAAGGTCGACGGGTCTGTTGGTAGAAGACAAGACATTGGTAGATCCCATCACCGGACAAACTTGGATATAGGTTTTTGGTCACCTGAATGATTATCACTTCCAAATTCACATCACTCTAGAGAGATATTTAGCCTACACAAGGCCTCATCGTGTCAGTCCTGTCAATCCCATTTCCGTCAGACGGTGTTGTATCGTTGAGATACTCAACTGGCTACCATCAGTTGCCCTGTTAGATTCACTCAGCACGTTAAGGGTCTAGGTCCACATACACGGCCTGAAGCATCAAGGTCAGCTCGCGGAGGCACGTAGTCTTTTGGATGCAGTGGTCCAATATGACTGGCAGCAATTTATGCATATTTATGAAGGTATCGACGTTCAACGTTAGTAACCGAGTCAATGGATGCGCTGAATCAAGTGTCGCATTACAAAAGTGTAACGACTTACTGCGAGCTTCTCCAAGGGATGAAGAGTGGGAATAGTTTTTTGAAACCTTAGCTTTGTTGCCATTTGGTGAATGTACAGAAACTGTACGTCAGCAGTGGCTATGCTACAAGCCATACAAGTCCTCCCGACACCGGACCCAATTAAACGCCGTCTCATATCGTTAAGACCTGAATGGATATGTAGCGTACAGACGTTCAAAACTCAGTCAGTCGTGTAAAACTAAATCCGCACGATATCCGACGTAAAGACGAAAGCTACAGTGAGAGGCAAATCTTCTTGCGTGGGCGCGACTCCTAATCGCTGTCATCGCTGTCAGCCTGGCTCTTCCGCTTCTCTTTCTTCTCTTTCTTCTCCTTCTTTCTTCGCTTGCGTTCTGCTTTTTCTTCCGGTGTCTCGCCTTCGTGCTTGCTCTTTCTCTTCTTTTCTTTCGTCGAGTCGTCGCCGTTCATGTGTGGGTTCGCAGGGACGCCTGCATCCTGGTCGGCTATCTCACCTGTAGGGGCAACTGGCGGGGCTGATAAAACGTCGGCTCTGCTTGTGGTTTCGGCGGTCCCGGCAGGGCCAGAAGTGAGAGGGCCACCAGGACCGTCGTTTGCTGATGGGTCCGCGGGAGCATTGTAGTCCTGGTATTCGGCGTTCCATTTGGCCGGGGTCTTTTCATTTGGTTGGCCGTACTTCTATAGTTCAGTTAGCGACAACGGGTTCAGTGTGGAGGATGTTATGACTTGCCGATAAAAGCCCAGATGCCTTCATCTGCTTCTTCTCAAGCGCCACCGGACCCATACCCCATCTTCGTGGATATAGATCTCTCTCCATGATACATCGTTTGACCTTGGCCACGACACCATGATCACAGGTTGAGAGCTCCACCGTCGACATCTGAGCAACAGCTAGTGCAATAGCCTCACCCTTTGTAGTCATGAGAACGACCTCTTCATGCACCTCAATGCCGGCCTCGAACCTGAGCAAACCAGGAATCATAAGCTTGGCACCATAGCAGACAGCATTGACAGCACTGTCTTTGACCACTATTCTCTTGTAGGTCGTAAGCAAACTCTCCAGTGGGGCAATGACCTTTCTCAGATAGGACTCGTCTCGATTGTTGTCGTACGTCCACTGCGCATCCAAAACATCGTGTAGCGTCACCAAGGCGTCGCTCTCATCCATAGCACCACTTCTCACTCGTCGCAGTTCTTGCATGTGAGCACCCACTCCCAGCAATAGACCAAGATGAACGCATAGTGTTCGAATATATGTTCCGGCCTCGCAGCTAACCCAGAATACACCAAGATGTCGGTCGTTGTCAAACTCGATCAGTTTGCTCTCGTGGATTGTGCGGATTCGTAGCTGTCGTTTGACAGCTGAGATGAGCGGTGGTCGTTGGAACAGGGCACCGGTGAGGGTCTCGAGCGCACGCGCAAACTGGGCTTCACCTCCCGGCAACTTGTCGTGGAATCTGACGACTGCAACGTATTCCTTTCCGGCTCCTTGCTGTGATTTGACTAGGCGAGTTGCTCGATCTATGCATACAATGAGACATCCTGTCACTTTGGGGTCGAGTGTGCCGCTGTGACCCGTCTTTTCCACCCTCAGCATCCGCTTGACCCATGCTACAACTTCGTGACTGGACGGATTCGATGGCTTGTCGAGGTTGATGACTCCGGAGGAGACATATGACTTAAGATCACGTTTATATGGTGTGCAGCCAGCTGGAATGGGGGTGAAATGACCTGTTCGCACAAGTACTGCTCCAATTAGTACTGACCAGGACATATTGAGACCATCTCGACCTACGTTTGTCGTAGTTCTTCAGCAATAGCGGCCAGTCTGCAGCCGCTATCGCTGGGGTGACATTCTCCGGTTTAATGCTGAAGTCCATCTGTTCAACCTTTGCCATCTTGACCAAAATTCCACCGCACAAATCGCAGCCAGTAACTTGGGCTTCACAACCTAGCTAAAAGCGTAAAATACCTCCGTTCAAGCGCAATATTACCACATGCTATGAAGGCTCTGCTGGATAATCGCAATCGGAAGTCTGGCAAGATGCGTGCAAGAGCGCAACTGTATTACAGCTAAAGTGTGCTTTCTGAACTTTTCCTCCGCATCGCCAGAAACATTTCTTCGAGCTGCGCCACTAGCCCCAATCAGGATTAATACATAAAACGTGACACAGATTTTGCACAAACTGGCCTGAAAGAACCAAACTCGCCGCTTTTCTTTCTCTCTATTCATCAGAAAGCACTTCCAGAACTTGTCTCTCGTAGTCATCTCGAACCATATTCTAAAGTCATGGCAGACATCATGGACAAGTTCTGGAGTGCTCCTCCAGTCTCAAGGTAAGGGAATCAAGCTCTTTACTGGTCCACATCTAATAGTGTCGCAGAACAATTATCGCAGCTATGGCTGCAGAGTCACTGCTCGTTCATGGCGGCCTCGTCAATGGTTACTACGTTCTCTTCCACATTCCATGGATTTTGAAGTTTCCATTTCCTCAATTGTGGCGATTGATCACACCGTTCCTGTTGACAGGAAATGGTTTCAGTGCCCTGTGGGACATGTACATGTTCTGGACCTATGCAACAGGCCTTGAATTGAATTCACCTCGTTTTACTCAGCCAGGAGATTTCTGTACTTATGTCATCTTCGTGGCCACGATCATTCTGGTGAGTACCCCATCATCCAACACTCCACAACTATTATACCTCGCGTAATCTGCCCGGTCAAACCATCATGTCTGATTCGGTTCCTGGTAACGAGGGAGAGTACCCCCTGCGTGACGTGCAGACCATCATTCGCATATCAATCAAGGTCTGTACGTGGCGTGGGGTATGGTGGACGCTCATTGAGAATATGCTGTATGCATTCACTTTGGCATACGGCGGTTAGAGCTTCCTACATTCTATCAATCCGCACAAACGTGTCTGTCCAAGGCTTCCCGAAGGTTACATGCTGACAAGACTACGCCATAGGTCACCGCAGGCTGCCTCCTCAAATCCTATATCTTCACACAATCTCTTCTTCTTGCCTTCATCTACACCTTTGCCCAGGACAATCGTGGCAGAAAAGTACATTTTATCTTTTTCCAGATTCCGGCCGAGTTGATGCCATGGGCAATGCTCGCCATGACTTTAGTTATGAGCGGACCAGGAGGCGCTCTTCAGCAAGGCACAGGACTTCTTGCAGCACATCTCTACGACTTCTTGACCCGCTTGTACCCAACATTTCAAGGTGGACGTAATTACATTCAGACCCCAACATTCATCAGAAACTGCTTTGGTGCAGGCGGAAGCACGACTGTTCATAGAGGATACGGGACAAGTTTCAGGCCAGCAACCCAACCAACCCAAGTTCCACCTACACCGAACAGAGGTTGGACGAGCGGTTTCAGTTCTTGGTCAGGCAGAGGAGCTGGTCATCGCTTGGGTGGTGACTAATTACTTGTAAGTATCGCCTCAATGAAACAATTTGTCCTCTCTTCCGCCTTTTTCTCAGCCTATTGTATGAATTCCCTTCTCCGACTTCAGCGCCGCCCGATTCACCCTTGCCAATACCGTTTCTCTTGAAAAGGGAGAATCTCCGTACAGTTCACACTGCTGGAGATGCGTCAAAGTTGAGACGCCTTGTACTTACAACCAGTTCGCGATCAACACGTTGTATTGCATTGTATGGTAGGAAGCACCAGTGGTCCGTCCAACCTAGCAATGGCACACCCAGCTAGAAGGGACTACATTAGAGCCTCGGTCGCCCAAAGCTTGATGACGATCCCAGCCTTTTCTAGCCCGGACCTGACCCGTCCGCCCTCCGAAATCTAGTGTTTTCAAGCACCAAATGACGTTTCTCCCCGCTGAAAGGTTACACCCCATTTGTCACAAACGGTACCGATGACTTCTCAATCGTGTACCAGCATCCTGAGTACACTGATTACTCATGTCGACCACTTTGACCCAAGACTTCCCTGAATCTTCTTTCTTAGTGCGACGGCTATGATCTGAACTTTTGATACACATAGCATGTATGGCCAACAAGCATGGAGGAGCATGGCCAGCTTATATTGCCCCTTTCTGCTGCACAAAATGCGGTGAACTTGGATTCATATCACTGGACCTTGCAGAACCCTTCTCTTAACATCAGCGTACCCGCCAGCTTTCCTTCCCATGCTCATCTCGATCTTGCTGCAAATGAAATTGTGGGACAATTAGATTATGGCCTTAACGATTTTGATCTTAGATGGATATGGATGCAGAACTGGACATACAGCACAACGTTGTCCGGACTGTGAGTAGCGTATTGAGCTTGTGCGTGAAAGTACTGAACGCGATTAGAAAACCTGACAGCTACACCTACCTGCTCTTTCAGGGTCTTGACACCTTTACCAGTATTGAGCTATGTGGACAGCATGTAGCTTCCACGAACAATCAATTTCGACAATACTACTTTGACGTCACTCAGATTCTGTTGCACTGCTCGAGTCTGCCTTCGTTGAGCATCAACTTCGGTAGTGCACCACTCATAGCACAGCAAATAGCCAATGAGCCCGGCCAAGAAACTTGGCCCTTTGGCACAGAAATCCCCTTCGAAATTCCGAACAGACAGTTCTTACGGAAAGAACAGAACGACTTTGGCTGGGACTGGGGTCCGGCGTATGCACCAGCTGGCCCATGGTTGCCGGGATATGTTGTGCAGCAGCAAAGCAATCAGGTGTATCCTCGAAACGTCCTTGTTGATATCTACAGACAAGGTCAGCGGAACAACATGATTCCCGATCAGGGTCAGCCATGGGTACTGAATGCGAGCGTTGATGTGGTAGGCCAGCTTCCTAACAAGGCGTCGATAACCTATACATTGAAAGATGTGTCGAATACGACATTGATGAACGGTCTACTCGAACAAGCAAATCAGACTTCGAGTGTCATAAGTGCTTCGACAACAATCCCGAACGGGGCGGTTGATCTATGGTGGCCAGTTGGAATGGGCCCACAGACGCTTTACTACATTACCCTTGATGTCAAGTCGCCTTCAAATCAAACACTTGCTTCTGTGACTCGGCGAATAGGGTTCCGAACAATTGTGCTCAACGAGCTCCCAGTGTTACAAGATCAGATTGCTCAGGGTATTGCTCCAGGCAACAACTGGCACTTTGAGATCAATGGACATCCTTTCTATGCCAAAGGGTCAAATTTCATTCCTCCTGATGTATTCTGGCCTCGAGTCAATTCATCGACAATCCGGACCTTGTTCAACTCGGTCGTGGCAGGCAACCAGAATATGCTTCGAGTATGGTCCAGCGGAGCCTACTCCCCAGACTTCATTTATGACATTGCAGATGAGCTTGGCATCCTTCTCTGGTCCGAGTTTGAGTTCGGAGACGCACTCTATCCGGTTAATCAAGAATTCCTAGACAACGTCTGGGAAGAGGCCGTCTACCAGGTCCGACGCGTGAATCATCATCCTTCTCTAGCATATTGGGCTGGCGGCAACGAGCTCGAGAACCTGGAGCTGCCGACCGCGCAAAAGTCTGATCCTCAAAGATACCCACAACTCCTTGCGGAATACGAGAAGCTGTTCCTGACGACCCTGTTTCCGGCCGTGTTCGAGAACTCTAGGAGTATTTCTTACGCTCCGAGCAGCACGTCCAATGGCTTTATCTCCCTGAACTTTACCAGTGCACCATACTTCCAAGAACGGTATCAGAACGTCAGCGGTGGCATATATGGCGAGACAGACTATTACAACTACAACTCGCTCGTTGCTTTCAACACCTCAGCTTACCCAATCGGGCGCTTTTCGAACGAATTCGGCTATCATTCTATGCCCTCGTTACAGACATGGCGAGATTACATTCCAGACGACCAGTTCGAATTCAATAGCACATACGTCGTATTACGCAATCGCCACTATCCTCCTGGAAGCCTCAATACTTCCAATTACTACAATACCTCGCTAGGCATGGGGGAGATGACCCTGGCGGCGCAACGCTGGTATCCGACTCCAGACAAGGCCGATAACGTAGCGAATTTTAGCGCCTGGTGCTGGACTACTCAACTCTTCCAAGCCGAGTACTATGGTTCTCAGATTCAGTTTTATCGCAGGGGCAGTGGGCTCCCACAACGGACGTTGGGTAGCTTGTACTGGCAGTTGGAAGATCAATGGGCTGCACCAACGTGGGCAGGCATTGAAGTAAGCGGTAGGTGGCAAGTCTTGCACTATCGGGCAAAGGACCTCTACTCAAGTGTCATCATCAGCCCATTTCACAATCAAACAACAACAGCGTTCGAGATATGGGTCACAAGTGATCTATGGGTCACTGCGAATGGCACTTTTGATGCTTCCTGGTACTTCTACAACGGCTCCCAGATTCAGGGGCTGCGAGGTCTACAAGGGCAACAGGTCACTGTTGGTGCTCTAAACAGCACTCGAGTCTATGACACAAATCTCTCACAGGAGCTTGGCTCGATCAACTTTGCGCACGTGGTAATGCGTATGAATGTCACCGTCACTGGCCGACTGCCCAACCAGAACCAAACGACGACATTTGCACACACAAATTGGTTCCATGCTAGTCCTCTGTCCCAAGCACATCTCGTCGATCCCGGTTTGACTACTAGCCATGATAGTAGCACTCGCAGCTTTACGGTAACGGCAACTCGGGGTGTGAGTGCTTGGACATGGCTTGATTATCCTGCGGGTGCTGTAGTGGTATTCAGTGAGAATGGGTTCTGGCTTGGTAAAGGTGAAAGCAAAAGGCTGACGTACAATGTGAGTCGTGACAGCACTGGAGGACATTGGCTGGATAGTGTGACTGTGCAGAGCTTGTGGAATAACACTCTTTCGGAGTGACGACAGAGCACCATCTTCGTCTCTCAACTTACTTTGGACAAGGCATGTACTTACACAAGGTAAAGCTAAACCCGAATGGCCCGCCAAGCCGCAAGGGTCGTGCCTTCCATGAGAAATCTACGTGGTAATAGCGGCTCAGCCCTCCAACCTACGCCTGTTGTTCATGTCCCTCACTGTGATATAAGGAGAATAATTAAATAAGGATAGGCTGAGACTGATAGAATGCATCAAGTTCAAGCTCAGGCTAAGCCTCCTACGCCTATGTAGAGCACCCTCCTTTTGGTCAAAAATCTCCACAAATATGAACCAGTTCATCAAGCGGCTTGGCAGGCGCATTTAAGGCTTGCTGCTTGGTTCAAACCTCAATAAACTGCGATAGCTTGCAGGAATGCTGCATCATTAGGATAAATTGCGAAGAGGGAGCACATTCTTATCGCAGAAGCTGTTAACTGTCATGGTCCTACATGAGTGTATCGAGAACATGTTTCTCGATGCTTTTGGCTTGCAGACTCCAGACACCTCTGGCCAATCCGTATTTCCAGTGGAGATTTTACCTGCAGGCTAGTAAAGCACGCTCATCAACGATGGGCGCGTTTGAAGGCAATGGAAGAAAAACCACAAGACTCAGGCTGAGGCGCTTGATGCATTCCGTTTTTGGCACAGCCTCTTTATGCAGCGAGCTTTAAGTTTTCATGACCTCCTATGACTTCTAGAGAAGTGTTTCAAAGCATTGGGGCCTTACGCAAGTTGTGCTGAACTCCTTCCTCGCTTTGCTTTGAGTGATACCATCGATGCTAACATCTAGCTTGTTTTTGCTGACGATTTTGCTAAACCCTTTCACGAGTAGCGCGCAAGGGACCGCCTTGGTGCGATCTCAGCCTTACGCGATGACAACGGGATATCTCAGAAGCAGCCAGCCGATGGTTACAAGCAAGCCTAAGCTGGGTTTGAGGGATACAAACACTATCTGCGGCTACTGGTCAGAGTCGGCTATTAGTAAGTGACAGAAATTCCGTTCATGAGCCAGGCTGACATGCCAAGCGCACACTGTACAATGTGACTCGGACGTGCCTTGCGTATTCGCGGACGTCAATACACAAGCATATGGATACTGTACCCATAGTGGCGCCCAACTCATTACCAAAGGGTTCGACTATGGTGCTTGGCCAGCTGGTGGCTGTCAACCAGGACAGTTGTGTTGGTTGGTTACACCGATGCTTTAGACTAGAAGAAAAGTGCTGACTGAGCTGACAGTAACTCCAATCTACCTTCATACGGCGCATACATCTTCAACGATGGTGCATCGTCATTCTTCGACTGCGGATCAACGCGGTTTTATCAGACTGCTGCAACAGTTCTGGCTGCAGTAAGCACGTCCGCTCTAACTACCTCTGCATCTGCTTCAACATCCCCACGCACATCAACGCCACCTACGTCGACCATTTCCAAAATAACATCCTCAACATTATCTTCTTCATCCACCTCGACACATACCACAAGTTCATCCTCAGTAACATCACCCTCGACTGCCAACCTGAACACCAATAACACTCAGAACAACAAAAGTGACGAATTGTCAATTGGAGCAATCGCTGGCATCGTTATCGGCGTTGTTGTCGGTATCATTCTTCTTGCTGCCGCAATAATCGTCTGCCTCAGACGACGAAAGCACAAGGGTCGGACCGATACATTTCTGCAGATGCATCCTGCCGATTGGAATGGTACATATGCGAACCATCCCGCCCAATTCCATGACCAGGTCCATCTGGCAGAACACGATAACGACTTTCTACCGCTCAATCGACCTGGGAACAACGGTATGGACATGTTAGTGAGAGGACGATAATGAGATGATATTTCGGAGCAATGTTGCATTAACAACCAGCAGATTACTTTCAGATAGGTAATTCAAGTCTGGATGGCATCAAGTAGCCACGGGTGTTGGACTTTCATACAGTTCTGGTTAAAACTCGGTAATGTTCACGGATTATGTAGAGGTATGGCTCAAGGTCTTGTACTAATGTTAGCGTTTGTTATGGCTTGGCCAATAGAGGCGGTAGTCAACCAAAGTTTGAATTTCCAAAGGGCACGAAGTTTTTAGTACGGGGGTCATTTGCGGAGAGCGCCTGTTGGAAGACTCCTTTTTGAATTGTCTACCATCGATTGCTACTGCTTGCGACCTCTTCACTGTGGAGTGTCTGCTATCCGTGGAAGATAAGGGTGACTCCAGCGCAACAACTCAACCCATACTCCAATATGTCACTTTCAGATTGACCGACACTTAAATCGCCGACCTGCTGCTGCCGCCAACACCTGTTTCAAAGTTCAAACAAGGGCCGTCAATTTAATCAGCACGCGGGACACAGAAGGTGTTCGGCGTGAACGTCCCGTCAGGATCCATTCTCTTTCGTACAGCCCGTATTCGGTCGTACTTCTCCTTCGTCTCATGATACTTGTTCCAGACGTTTGCGAGGTTATAGTCACCATAGCTCCCCCAGAACAATATTCGCTCGTCCTTGCTGAATCTCCCGTTCGGTCCGAGGCCCTGCTGGTCGTTGCCGGCCTGCCAATCGAGCGCGCGCGGCCTCGCTTCAGCAGTGTGGAAGCAGTCAAGTACGGCGACAAGGGTCGTGTCCCGCCAGCTGTAGCTCGTGCCGTTGTTCGCGTTCGTCCTAAACCTTGATTCTTTGCCGCCGTATGCCTGCAGCTGCACGCTGAGCCAGCAGCGGTTCGCTTCCGGCCGGACGATGGCGTCGATCCGGTCTGTGACCCAACTGGACCAACCTTGGCCCGTGAGGTTGGTCGAGTTGGTGGTGTATGCGCGCTTCTGATAGGCGTAGTCGAATTCGCGGACGTTGCGGAAGATCCAGTCGCCGGTGAGCTTGGACATGGCTTTTTTCTCGACCCAGCCGAAGATCTTGTCTTGGTCGAATTGCGAGAAGAAGTCTCTCTTGTATGTCATTTGGTCGCCTGGCTTGAGCGGCACCCATTGCGCGTAGACGATGATTGTTCTTGGCCAGCCGATCATGCCGTTCTCGCCGTACACTTCCGGGTGGTCCTCGCGCATTTGGCCGTCGAGTTCGGGCCAGAGGTCGAAGAGCTTGAATGATGAACTGAGCACGCTGACGCAGAGGTCGTAGTTGGGCGGGAAGTCTGGATCGTCGGACATTTTGACGAGGATGTCAACTAATCGTTTCAGCGTGGCTGGATTGTAGAGATACAAAGCCTTTAGACCCTGTGACCCGATATGGTCGCGATCACGGTGGACCTTGAGCGTGAGGTGGGTTATGACACCGAAGTTGCCCGGACTGCCACCGAGAATAGCGAAAAACAGGTCGGGGTCTGTCTCGCGGGTAATGGAAAGTTCCTTGCCATTATGGTCGATCAGCTCGATGATTCGGACATGGTCGCCAAAGAGACCAAAGGAACGGCCAAGCTGGCCATAACCGCCAGTTTGGACGTGGCCACCCAGATGGACCTCAGTGCATTGTCCCTTGACCACTGTTAGCTTCTGTAGCCCCGAAATGTGAATTAATGCTGACTTACATGAGGAATGAAGAGACCTCTCTCAGTTAGCCAAGCATTAAAAGATCCGAGCGCTTGACTGACGCTTGTCCTCACGAGCGTTTCTCCATCTTTAATAAAAATCTTCTTGTCATCGGGACCTTGAAAGGTACGTTCCAGGTCAAGCTGAATATTCCTGCCACCGGTGGATGAGGCACCGCTGTATTGATGTCCACCAGTTCTGATAGCCACAGCAACATGGTTTGCCTTTGCGTATCTGAGAGCAAGCTTAATGTCTTCTTTGGTTTTGGGCTGGATGACCAGAGCAGGGTTCATATCATGGTCAATCCCGTGAGTTGAGGTTGCGTATTGGTAGCTAGCGTCAACATGCTCCCGAGTTCCTCGAACATATTGTTTCCCGGTGATTCCTTGAATAGTTGCCGTCCCATCCGATGACCGTGACGTGAGAATGTTGTAGAAGTAATTTACCCAAGACGTGAGGATATTCATTTTAACAGATGCTCCTAGAGTATGTTCTTGTTCGGGGTATGATCAATTGCTCACTGAGACTGTCCACTCGAGGGAGACTGCTCTGTTTTTGAGGCGTAACGGGACGACTTAGAGAAACGCCACAACATTATAACTCACAGGTTTTCGCAAGGCGTATTCTTCGCTCGTATGCATGTGCCTCTGAAGTCTCCTTTTGTGCCTGCAGGACACGCGACATATCTTGGCATAGCAGTGATTTTCTTCCAATGTGTCTTCAATTGTTCTAGAGTTGAAGTGAAAGGCACTATTTTCAGGTTCTGCTTGCTTGCGTGGCCCTCAGACTCATGTGATATTGAAGCTACATGCCCCCCTATCACGAGGACACAAGCGTCTTGTATGACCGGTTTCTTCAGGCCCATTGTTTTCCCTCGTAAGTTGTGAGTCCCAATCAAGTGCTTTTGATAGGAAACTGTGCACCTGATCAGCATGTGCAACCCCCAACCTGAAGAGATGGCTGAACGCCTTTGCCTTTCACAAGCGAGGATCTTGCCGCATTCGCAAACTGTTTTGTTTGACTATGTCTGGCCAAGCATGCTTTGGCGAGCTAAAACGGTCCACAATCGTATTGCTGACACCTGTGCTCAGATCAGAAGCGAACCCGCAAATAAGATAGTAATTCATGTTTAGATGATCTTGACAGATAATGCATGCACGTGAATGTGCAGTCAGCTAAAAGCTAAACCGGTGAGGTTCAATATGTACATGCGGGCATGGAAAGGCAGGTAAGGGGGAGGCAAGGGAGGTAAGATCATGGCTCAAAGCTCCAGGAGTCAAGAGACAACACAATTTGAAAGTTGCAAAGTTTGAATCCATCACATACAATCTTTACAACGTGCATGGACAGCAGAGCAAGCCAAATATGAGATGATGAGCTGGGATGGAGGACAGGAGGAATAAAGATCCAATAGGAACTGGGCTGCGCCAAGACATTCACCAGCGTCGAGACTAAAAGACTGGATTGCTAGTTCGACATCGAGCAAAAATCGGCCAAATTTTCCTCTACACTAGTTTATGCTAGTCACGCCGGTTCTAGGTGGCTGATTCAGCGGCTTATTGTACGGTGCAAGAGCGGCCATATCTACTTAGCACTGATACCATACTAATCTGCTTCAAATGCATCGCATTTCAGATAGGATAGAGAAAATATAAGAGTCGTAGCAACCGCAACACACGTGTTGTTTAATTGCATTCCAGCTTGCTAGAATACCAGCATAATCACCGTTGACAGTCTAGACAAGCCTCGACCTTGAGCTGACCTTAGGAAGATGTTGAAATCCAAAGCCTCCCAACATGAGCCCGCCAACTCCTCCAACATCATCCTACTTACAGGCATCAATGGCTATATAGCCTCTCACATCGCCCTGCTTCTGCTACAAAAAGGCTATACAGTCCGTGGCACATCCCGGTCATCCACCACTCCTGAACGTATACTCTCACAGCCAGCCTTTCAAGCTTACGCATCTGTGTCTCCCCTGCCATTACAGCATGTCGTTGTCACAGATATCACGGCACCAGGGGCATTCGACGATGCCGTTAAGGGATGCCATGCAGTCATTCACACTGCCTCACCAGTAGACTTTAGATTAACAACAACTGAGGCATTTATGGCACCGGCCATCGGTGGTGTTGTTTCAATTCTACAGTCAGTATACAACGAGAACAAGCTCCATGGCGGGAAGATCAGATCCTTTGCTCTAACAAGCTCCATCGCCGCAATTGTTGACCGCTGGCGCTATCCACCTATCAGCGAGGGCGGCACAGAGAACAGAGCATACACCGAAGCTGATTGGAACGAGATGGGCGCGAACGTGGCCCGGAAAAGCGAGACCGAGGGCCCTTTCCTGCCTATGGTCGCATACGGTGCCTCGAAAGCGGCAGCAGAGCGAAGTATGTGGACTTTCGCCGAAAACCATCCAGATATCAAAGAGATGGGATTGTCGTTATCGGCGATCAACCCTGGCGTCACTACAGGCCCTCCAGTCAACTGGCCTGATAGCCCTGAGAAGCT
>JAPDRQ010000183.1:0-62850 GCA_030247915.1 Neophaeococcomyces mojaviensis
CGAAAGGCAGTGGTTCTGGCTGCGCTTCCGGTTGTGACGATGCTAGGTTGTAGAAAATGAAGCCGGCACAAAACAGCGCCAAAGCGCGCATCTTTGTAGGGATTTCGAGCACAGGAAGGAGGGGTGGTGAAACTGTGTCAGTGCTCTTCAGGATATATGCTTTTCAATATGCGGATCGTCTTGCAAGTCCGGCGCAAATGTCTTGTTTGTCTCGAAACGACGGCGAGAAAAAGCCTCGATGGCAGTATAGAGCCTGCGATGATATACTCGAAGGTGGTGAAGCAGATCGAGCCTCGAAGCTGTTCGGGCTTTGCTACTGATGAGGCTTTGAGTCGAGCGGAATGAATGTCCAGTGATAGACGTAATGCCACGCAGCACTGATGGGGGCGCAGTTGGAGCTGCTTGTTATGCCCGTCGTCCCGGCATCGAATTGGCGCTAATGCCGATGGATGTTTTCTTGGCAGCGTTCTTGGAATCTCGCGGTTATGAATTTTCCTCTTCAACGAATAGACCGGTGGCCATGCGAGTTCTTGTAACACTCACAGCGAATATGACTTCTCACTGAATTTCTTGGTAACGCGATACGCTCATTCTCTCCCCCTCCCAATAACCTTCTGGTATTCTACTGGTAAGCATGAACTCTTCCTCAACACCATTTTTGAACAAACCCCTTCAAGATGAGCAACAATTCTGCAATTCTGAACTCACCAAGTGAGTTTCGTGTTGACTTCAAAATTATAGCATGTATTACCTGACACTACTGGGCAACTATTAGCTTGATTCATTCCATCACTGGCATTACAGCGCTGACAAAGTTCCCTACAGATTCGTAACGTTGTTCCAGTTCGTAGGGCTTGATGAAATGGACGACCGGTTTTTCGAGTATTTACAAATCAAGAGCAAGCGTTCTC
Organism: Neophaeococcomyces mojaviensis; assembly: GCA_030247915.1. NCBI lineage: Eukaryota > Fungi > Ascomycota > Eurotiomycetes > Chaetothyriales > Neophaeococcomyces > Neophaeococcomyces mojaviensis. The sequence continues at coordinate 912 of JAPDRQ010000183.1, forward strand.
AATCCTCCGAATCATCTCAATCCTGCAATTTGCTTTGGCTTGTTCGATAGTTGACTTGCATTGACTTGTGATGCCTGTGGTCGATGCCGAGGCGAATGTTCATGTTCTTATACTCTCCTTGGTGTGCAGTGCTCCCGTAGACCTTGAAACCCCACAGTAGCTGCGCTCCGCACGGCTATGGCTTCAAGCCTTCTCCGGATCATCATCGTACTTTCGACGTCAATTACTGCTTCTATCTCGCACCTGCTTCAATGATCTGTGCTTCCAACAGCTGAAGCAATGGTAAACACCAGCACCTAGTTCAAGCCCGGTCAGAGTTGCATCATGCTGTGACGTTTTAATTTGCGACAATCAAGCCTAAGCCCGAACTCTCCTCTAACATGTCTTGCCGAATACCTCTCCGTCCGTCCCAGCTGCGGCAGTGCTGCCAACAAGCTCAACGCGGTTATGCCTCAGCTTCGACGCCCGCGCTTCGAACGGCTCTCTTCTTCCCTGGCCATGGTGTTCAGAGGAAGGGCATGCTCGAGCCATGGCTTGAGGCATTCCCGAATACATGCAAGCCGTTCGTGGAAGAGATGGATGACATATTAGGGATCAAGCTATCAAGGACAATCGAGGAGGGTCCTCCCTCACTGTTAGACAAGACAGAGAATGCACAGCCAGCGATCATGGCCACGTCAGTGATGATACTAAAGGTGCTCGAGAAAGAGTTCGGCTTCAAGGTAGATGAACGAATAAACGTAACTCTGGGACATAGTTTGGGTGAGTACGCAGCTCTTGTGGCTGCTGGCTACCTTGACTTTGATTTTGCACTCAAGATTGTGCGGAGGCGAGGCGAAGTCATGGGAGAGTGCACCAAGAAAGCAAAAGAAGAGTCTGGCGAGACTTTCGGCATGATGGCTCTTGTCTGCGAACCAGATCAGCTTGACTCCCTTACCTCTGCCGTCAATGAATGGCTGTCCTATGATGCAGAAGGTACCAGAGACGACTCAAGTGCTACGCAAGCCATTAGACAAGTGACGTTAGCGAACAAGAATTCCAAGAATCAGATCGTGCTCAGCGGCAGCTTCCTACGAATACGAGAACTCTTGACCCACATTCGAGAGTTCGGAGGGCACGATCCACGCGCGGTCGAGCTAAAAAGCCGAAGTGCTTTCCACAGCCCCATCATGAGACCAGCTTTCGAATACATGAAAAAGGTCATGACACCAGATGTCGTACACTGGCCCGGGAAAATGCCCACCATATCGAATGTGACTGCCCTACCATTCGACTCTGCAGATAATCTTCGCAAGAACCTCTCCCGCCAGGCTATTGATACTGTGCTCTGGTGGGATTCGATCAAATATTTGCATGAGAAAGCAGGGACAAAGCGTTGGCTTGGACTTGGTCCTGGAAAGGTCGGCAGAAACCTCGTCAGTAAGGAGGTCGGTCGAAGCGGCGCAAAGGGTGGCGGTGTGTGGTCGATCTCAGAACCACGAGAGGTGGAAGAGACATTGAAAGGGCTCGACGAAACGGAGTCCGAGGCGAACCGGTAGTTGTGGGCAGTTCCAATACTTCCAATACTTCCGGAATCATGTCCGCCGACCGTAATATGGCATGAATATCGTCCTAGCTCTATGACGGACACGCTCATCGGAATGTTCCCAAGAATGACCTCTGAGATCGCTCAAGAGTCCTGTGTTACCCAGATGAGAACCTCAGATCACAGGACATCTCCTCTATCGGCCACATTTCTAGTTGCTGTGAAACTCTCACGAGCAGCACCACTTTCTACGTGGCAGCACTTTAGCCACAGCGATATGCTCTGGCCATGGCTGCCTCGAATGTTTCTTTACGGTCTAGCTCTTTATTGACCCTCTCAATAACGGATACTTCCTTACTCAACACACGCCTCAATCCGTTTCGAGGCGCATACACCACCGGATGCGAAACTATTTTATCTAACAACAGAACTTCATTGGTAGATACCCACATGTTCTGCCAGTTTTTCTGGTTCGTGAACTGAGAGACATTGATCTGTCTATCAACAACTTGCCAAGTCACAGCATCAAGATATAATGCCTATGCGAAAAGTCAGCAATATCTTGGCTGTTTCGCTGCGAGACTCACTTGTAAATCCTCCACATACAAGTCTTGCCTGCGCGACTTTATGCCTAGCACCGAGTACAGTCTAAGTTCGCAACGACCATGCGGCTTCTCCACCTTCTCGCCAGCGAATCGTTCGCTTACCATGAGTTGGACCCAAGCCTTGTCTAAACTACCTCTCAACGCATCAATCAAACTTACTCTCCCATTGTCTATTTCAAGCGTCGGCACAAACGTCCAGGAATCCCTCTGCGGCCAGAATTCAAGTAACCTTAATGACGAATACCAGTTCAACCATCCCTCATCGCTGTTGTTTCGCCAATGATGCGTGGTCGTTGTGAATTTGGCCACGTTTTTCATCAAGAGAAGCGACGCAAAAGAAATGTTTGTGCCATGGTGCACAATCATCAGACTAGAATTGAATACCGGGAGCGATTCGTGTCGGATCTGACGACAGGTTGCAAGGATGCTAGTTCTGCCTTTGAAGTCGGTGGCGACTGCTTCTATCCCTCGCTCCTCCCAATTGAGCTCAACAATCTCAGAAAAAAGATACTGGTAGATCAGGTTCCGTAGTTCCGGCGCCAGTTCAAGTAATGAGAAACCCCGGCGCAAGTTGCCCATCACAAATTATGGATTAGGCAGCAATCATGTGAAACTAGCCACCAACGACAGTCAGCCTAGAGAAAAAAGACTTTTGCTTATTCGATGTGCTGAGCCTTGAAAGATCGTGGTGCGGTGTCAGCGTTTGAATCTCGGCACTTGAAAGAAAAGTCTTGACACTGACAGGGAGAGCTCGGTTAAACTAATGGTCTTCGAGGCAGTCTAAACGCCAAGATATTAGACGAACTCGGCATGAAATTGATCCGGACCGGCGGCGTGTCTTAGGCTTATTTCAGAAAAGGTGGAAGTATTTACACAAAAGCGAAGCTGCATCATTTGAGGATGTTATGCAATGTCTGAGAAGAGTTCTTAGGTAGAGGCGTCACTACAATCCGGAAAATATGGTTTGGATGAAGCAAGAACTTGATCATTAATAGACTATTTTTTAGGTGTAAATTTAGCTTGTATTGCAAGCTTCAGACAATCAAGCTGCAGCGCATTGGCAGCGTCTTTTCGAGCCTTACAGTCCCATCATCAAGAAATCTCATCTCCCATTTTCCTGTTGCATCCTATGATGATCTCGCCATCCCAAGTCCTTGCCTGTTGAATCACGCAATTGCATTGACGCGCCGCCTAGAGCACGGCATTTGATCTTGCCATATCGACTTGCGGGTCCATCAACTCCTTTGGCTGCAGACACACTCACTACTCGCTGACAGAACGGTCTTCGAACTTCTAAACCACATCGTTATGCCCCGCTCACCAGTCACTTCAGCTTCTCTTCTTTGTTAAATTCTCTTCGACTCTGTCAGGCAATGCGCCTGGGCAGCTCCTCGGATTATTTTGCCGCACTTCTTTCGTTCACGATGCAAAATGAGGAAGGACATCAAGGACAGGAATCTTGCTGTGAGGAGTCTGCCATGAGTGAAAGCTGTTACTTCTTCGATGATATGACACTCGAGAGGAAAGAGACCGAAATGTGGCTAGGCAAGCTGAGTTGGGAAGTCTGTCGGTGGTAGGAAATGCCGACCAGACTCGGTGTTCATGGGTCCTGACTGGAGCTAGATGAAGTAAGTGCGGTTGCACGTTTCTGGAGATACTGGGGTATCATGTTTGAAGAGCATGATATGAAGTGGTTCAATTTCCGGAGCGGAACGATCGAATTCTTCAAGTAGAGCTTCTGAAGGAGCAGCCAGTTGTGTTTACATGCTGATGTATATCGAGGCACTATTTGCTGGTTCTTCGGCGGCGATGAGGCTAGAGCTCTCGTACAGGACAGGAAGCATTTCATTGCAGAAAGGCCGGCATTTTGAGAGCTTTGGGCGCCGGCTCTTTTCGTGTTCGTTCGTACGCCGTAGAATTTGGAAGAAGACACCCTTCAAGCCACGAATAGAGATTCTTTCGTACCGGAGCTCATAGAGAACCCAAGCAGAGAAGGCAAAGTAGAGATTGCTTGCGTAAAGTCCGCTCAGGCTTGACTGCGGAGTTCTGCGGAGGTTTCTGGAGGCCAGACCGATAGGCAGTACGGAGTGCTAAACATCCCTTGACGTTGCAGTTGGCTGTCTTCCTAGCCTGGAGTCGAGCACTCCAAGATGCCTAAAAGGTGTGAAAGCATGCAACCAAAATATCCATGTTAGCCCGTGTATCATTGCAGTCGCTCGCGTGTGTCATGCAGCAGAAGCATAACATGTCAAATGCCAGCCGTCTCGCTTGACCACTGAAGTGAACGGGATTATGGCGGCTGGCGGCTTTAAGCGGGCACGCTTCTAGGTAGCAGAAAGGAGATCTCCGGAGCTTCCATACCGCGCTTGACATAATGTCCTCCCGCCTACCTGGGATGCCTATAGACACAACATTCAAAGTATCACCACCAAGGCACATCAGGATTTAGTGCTGCGGGCTTGATGACTCGGATGGCCTCGGGAGAATAGTCTGCTCGACGTTTCACAAAGAACTCCGCGACGGTTCAGTACCAAGAGAGCATCTAAACACTTAAAGAATAATTATTCCGGTAGTGGAAGGCGCCTCAAATGTCATTAAGGATGCCCTATATACCTATCGCTGATGTACAGGCCCTCTATTATCATTCTGTATATGTTTGCGCTGAACCCTCAACAGCTCCATCCAAAGCATATTGTTCGAACGACTGTCCTGTTTATTAATCCCCTGCACCGTGTCCAAGCCTTTGTTGTATGTGCATTATCTCCTGACCGATACCAGCTAATTATCCTAGAGCAGAGGAGCGACCATCATCCAGACCATCTCACACAGCAAGGCGTCGGGTTGCCTCGATAGAACTCCAGTGAACCCCTGAATTCAACCTGTTTCCTTTCTGATCTTTTTGCGGTTTCATTGCCTCGTTCGATGTTTCTCGCAATGGAGTCTTCACATAACCGAAGTCCCTAGCAAATGATTGATCATGCAGAGTACCTGCCGGCAGGATCTCGAATCCTTTGTTCAACCTCTTCAGCTGTGTCCCGAGCAACGAGACGGTCTCCTCATGCTTAATGTCTTCTTTGTTTTTGACAGTATACAGCTCTTTTATGTGCTTTCCTGCATTATCGTTTCTGATAGTAACCCTTCTCTTGGATGCTTGAGCTTCCAACTTCTCCTCAAGCATTCCTTGAGTCTTCTCAGTCCACGCAGACGGAGGCGCTACTGGTGGAGGATGCATCTCGACAAAAGCCCTGAATGGCACAACGCGAGGGCTCACCACGGTTTGTACTTTTTGCGGAGCATTGAAATCAATGACAAAGGCTTCTCCAGGTGTGATAGGCCATGACACTGCTCGAGGGACATCATGCTCTACAAAGAAGTTATCTGAGGCGCTGTGTTTGTGCCGAGACACTCGCTCTTCCACAAGACGTGGTCTCGGCTGCAGTTGACCACTCTCGGCAGCGTGAAATTTACGATGTGCTTCCATGCGATCTAGTGCTTTTTTCGTTGTCGGGGTTCGTTCAAGTGTTGAGCAATCTGTAGACGGTCCTCCAAGGATGACTATTCGACCGCGTCGCTCGTGTTCTGGTGTCGCAGACCCCGGATCTGTCGAGACCCGGCTCCTTCGATTGCGGTCACTGCTTCGTGAAGAGGTGCTTTTCTCGCCTATGACCAGTCAGTACTGATAAAAGTTGGACTCGAATTTGTTAGTCACCGAGGTGGGCCGCTGATGACACCAAGTCCTGAGCTGAGACACCTTTGATGGTAACAGAGCGACGGCGTGGAGGTGCCGCTATGGTTGTTGAAGCAGTACTGATGCCAGCAGGTGATGGTGTGGGAGGCCCGCAGGTCGCTGGTGCGGGTGCCGTGGTTTCCGAGAGATTCAGGTTGGTGAAGGAAGAAATCGATGAATTCCTGCGCGACCTTGAGAACAAATTGATCGATAGCCGTGAAGGACTGGCATTGCGAGGTGCTAGCACGGGTGACTGTAGGGGTGTCGAAGCTCTCGAGTTCCAGACACCTTCGACTTCGGGGTCTTCAATCATGGCCTTCTCTCCGAACGGCATCTCATCGCTAGGCCTGACATTTTGTCTGAATTCTGCCTGTTCGACGTCTGTTTTCTTTGCTGTGGCGAGCCTCTTGATCTTGAACATGCCTCGAACTTTGACTAGGCTGGCTAGGAATAGGACGAAGATCTGAGAGAAGGTTTAGCATCATGCACCTGTCTTTGACCTTAGACATACAAGACAGCCGCCAAGGACCTGGACATGTTGTTAGTTTGAGCTCTTGGACATGCTTCATTCAACACTCACAAACCCCAACTTTGCCCAGGTCGGCCACGACCAGAAGAAGATGGGATCGTCCATGCTAGGCGACAAAGGGGAACGTGACGGAGGTCAAGATGAAGAAGAGAGAGAAACAATCATGCCCATAGCTCAATATCTGGAATATGTTGTCGATGCTTGTGTCGTGGTGCGAGGAAATAATAGCGATGAACAGAGTGTACCATGAATTCGCTATGATCTGCTAGCGATTGCAGAGTATAACCGTTGGTGTCTGCAAAGCAGTTGCCGCTACTTTTCTTGTTGGACGAAGCAATTTCGTCACTGCAAGCCCTCTACTCTGCCAACAAGGCAGGCGCGCACCAACCAGTGACAAAGCAGATAGAAGATGCATCAACGTCAGATTCGAATTGTTAGTCTTCACTTCGATGACAGACGTCGATCTGTTGCTGTTAGCTAAAGTGCTTCCTGGCTACTGTTTGTTGATAATTGCTACCTCGACCAAGCAACTCCTCGAAAGGTTCTCAAGACTGCAGGTACCCGGTGTGCAAGACTTGGTATCCGCTGCTGACCCATCGACAGACACCACGTTGCCCATGCACATACTTCCCGAGCACAGGTTGACCTTGAAATTCCTCAGTCTGTGAAACGTACGTCTCGAATGAGGTGGCACAAACACGATCATGCAACGCTTGCTGTCTTTTCCTCCGTTCACCGACATCATGACTCAAGGTCTCCCGAATCACATTTTCAAAACACTAATCGTGTTGTATATTCGCTGAGCTGTTCAATGTGCGGATGTTATTCCAGTAGATGAACATGCAACCTCCATAACGAGATCGACTATCGAACTGAACTGAGTAGCAGCGGCAGGTACACGTACATTCTGAGCGATGACCTCAGTTCACAAGCCATAGCTAGCGACTTCAAGCACTGACATGAATGCATCCATTCCGATGGCAGTTCATGCAAACTGTTACGGATAGCGTTATACTGTTGTTGCTGCTCTACCACATACAGTAACTTTCGGTTCCAACGTTCAACTGATCGACCCATCATCTACTCACCTGTGTTTTCATTCACGTGCTCATAACATGAGGTCAATGTCATGCAGGGTTGTTGAAGATGCTCAGCTCATTGCTGATGTCTTGATTAGTCTTGCCAAATGCAGACGTTTTGAAGCAGACTACAGATGATCAACAGACCGTAGCAGCCACGGTCGACAGTTGTTCGATTGTTGACAATGCCAGTGATGAACCGAAAACAAGGAAGACGAAAGTGTTAAAATCTCAGTCAAGGATCATGCGTAGTTTACGAGTTGGAAGTAGTACGATGATACACAAAACACGAGATGAGCTATTCCAGTTGAGACGAAAGCCGGACAGCCCGGGATGAGTCGTCAGATCTGTGATTGGTTAGCTTGATGACCTTCATTAAAAATGCCGAGAAAGTAATCATGTCGTCGAGACGTCGTTCCAACAGTGCCCAGAAGTTGCCAATTGGATGCCGAATAGCGCTCGCCCCAGCACCGGATTTCCGGAGCAGCGCAATAGGTTTCGTCGGTAGCGCTCATGCCGAACAAGATTCCAAGCAGTATTTGACTTTGTAGCATGCGTAGTTACGGATCACTCACTGACTTCTACAACTCTGTCGCATATTTGCTTGTCGCACTTCACTTCCGGTACTACACATAATACCCTTGCAGCCACTACTGTAGTTGAATTATAGACTGTCAACAGTGCTACGAGCCATGGCACCATTCCGAATACCATTCACGTCGAAGAAGCCGGTCAGTGCCGCAGCCGAGACGACCAACGACGAGAATGTGGCGCCAGCCTCAAACAGTCCCTACAAACCATCGCTAGCGCTGGGAATGAAAGAGCGCCGTGAGGAGCCGAATGAATTCAAATTGAGCTGTACAGAATGAGTCTCCACTTCGACAGCCAGCTGGACTGACTTTGGCGTGTGCAGCCGTTACTGGTGATGGAGAATACATGCCGGTAAGTCCAGGCGGTCGCATGGTTACTTGCGCAAACAGCTAACATGATGCCAGCCGTCTCCGACTGAGAAAAGATCGTATTGGCATCGGTCGCCTACGACCACCACCACTTCCTCCAATGCTCGAAGTGCTCTCAGCGAACACGAACCATTCTCCATATCGAGGGAGTCCTTCGATTCGTATAGACGTTCATTTGTAATGCCTCACACCTCCCTTGGAAGCCACCACCACTCACACTCCTCTGCAGGATATTTCTGGCCGATCTCCCATCGTACACGCCGACAGCTACACTTCCCGAACGTCGCTCGACTCTCGAAACTTCCGACTACCGCCACGATCGTCGCTCAGTGCCGACACCTATGCTAGACCGCCGGTTGTTGAGAACGACGAAGGCTTCGAAGATGTGAAATTGCAAGATGATACACAGAACAAACCAAAGAAAAAGAGTTTTCTCTCAAGATTTGGTGATAGCAATGATGAACATAGCAGCACAAGTGCCGATGGCAAGCACCACTTCTCCTTGTTACCAGGCCGGAAACGTGGCCAAAGCGGAACAGGCAGTGAGTTAGAAGCAGTACAGAGACCCGGCAGCAAGGGCAAGACAGAAGGCATGCCGAGATGAGCACAACTTCATGGGGGATAACGATTAAAGTTACGAGCTTACGAATTACGGTAAGGAGTTCGGCAATATTTTCTGGAGATAATTGGTAGCGCAGAGGTGAGCAAGCATGATCAATGGACTTCGGATGTCCTATGGTCACACGATTCCTTCCTGCTTGAAAAGGAGACATAGTAATCCTAATGCGTTGCGAGACACCTATCAGTGGTCTTCGGCATGTTGCACTCGTTGCCACGCCTCGTTTATCGAGCTCATAGGACGAATGAAGAATGCTATGTAAATGCGTGTTGATCGCGCCATTGCAGAAGCGCTGCAGGTGAAGAGATGCCAACGTATCTCCGGACGTGGGGATGCATCGATCGATAACAAGATCTGGTGTAAGCGTGGAGCCATTTCTCGATAGTGCGCCATGAATGGCAATACCTAAACTTCTTCTAGAAAGGACGATGCACGAAAAGAAGCTAGCTTATACCTTGGCTTGAAACTTTGACATCGAAAGCTTCCTGCTTCAAACATGAGCTGAGGCACGGCTGACGACTTCTCCCGAATCTTCTTTGTCCTTCAAAATTCGGAACACAGCAGTGATAACGACACAGTCCACAAAATACGTTACAGCAGCATGAGCTTTTGAGCTCAATAAACGACTATCGTGGCTTCACAACACCATTCTCCTGGGCACTATCCTATTACAGTTCACATCAAGATACCATACTCTAGCAACAAAGCTCCCAGCTATTCAGTCCATCCGTCACCATCAGTATCGATAGTGTCAGATCCTTTCTCAACCCCACCAGCAGTTGTGGTGCCCAGAGAAGCCATGCACAATTCTGAGCGAACACCTCTACTGTGGAATGCTGAATCACCGTCAGGTCGCAACAACTTCAATCCTCGCGGCCGCTCCTCCCCCAAAAACAACACTCTTCCCTGTTTTCGCCAAGACACGTTTCGTTCGCCTGAACCACCACCCCTCCCACATGCTCTTAGACACAAAGACAACTCTGGTAACGACCCTCACGCACAATTCTGCGCTTTAACTGGTTGTCCACCGTCGAACAATCCACCAGACAAGAAGTTCCAAATTCCCAAGAAGTCACTGTACGGCCGCACGGTGTCTCAACTTTCCTCTCAACGTCGCGCCTATAATGCCACCGCCTCGCTGAACAACATTCTGCTCCTCTCTCAAGTTATCCTCGGCGCAGCCCTTACAGCTCTTGGTGCCTCCGCCAGCTCGCATATTCTGATCACCATCTTTGGTGCCACCAACACCATTATTGCTGGGTTAGTCGCATACCTCAAGTCTCGTGGTCAACCCATGCGATCCAGAGTATACCGTGACGACCTCGAACGCATCGTTGACGAGATCGAAAACTCGGAGGTGATGTGGCGCGGTATCAGCGATGGCGTCCACGGTTACGACGAGATCGACACTGATGAGGTCACTGTTCGCTCTGAGGTTGCACGTCTGACACGTCTCTATGACCGTGCAATCAGGTTAAATGGAATGAACAACCCCGATATGTACATGGCCGGAGCAGGAACCTTCGACGGAAACTCCGCTGGTGGAGGTCGGCCCAGTGGAGGTGGGGTGGGAATCGTGCCGAATGTCACATTACCGGCTGTCGCGCCGGCAGCTCCACAGCCATCTGGTGAGAATCCAGGTCCTGCTGTGCCTGTCGCGCTACCAGCCGAGGATGCGGCTCCTGCTACTAAGGCGGATGTGGATGGTAAGGACGATTCCTCTGGGGCTCCAAATAAAAAGGAGGATAAGCACCCAAACACGGATGGTACGAGTAGTGAAAAGGGGAAAGAAGACAACGAACCCTCCTCGTCTAAAGCCGCAGACGTGAAGCCTGCTGATCCCGGTCCTGTTTCTTCACCTGTACCGACGCCCCCATCTGCTCCTGCTCCTACATCCGCTCCAGCACTCCCTCCTACACCTGCTCCGGTGGAAGATCCAGATGCCTCGCCTGCGACTTCTGCACACTTGAAGCCAAAGAAGAAGGATAAACAGAAAGCAGGAAATGCTGAAGCAGTCACAAAAGTTCAAGGAGACGAGGAAGATGATTGAAGCACCATCCCGTCAGATCAGAGTCCTCCCGTCAGACGTTGTATAGTTGTAGGTCAATCATAGCCTTTTCATTCCGATAGATAGCAAGCCGTAATATCTCTTTTACAACTTCATCCACCTTGCTTGCTTCTCACTCGCTGTAGGAAGGGCCATCCCCGACCACAATAGAATTTCTTACCTACCATTGTATCCTCAACTAGACTGTAAAGACAAACATGGAGCCTGTCACAGCTGTTGTTCGCAATACGCGTGAGCTTGGAGCATAGCAAACAAGAGCGCTTTACCTTTTACTGCCACTGCCGAGTCTTGGATTGAACGAGACTGGTGCAGGTCAGAGAACTGTCCAGAGGCTTTCTACAGTATGATTAATGTGCTAGCTGACAGATATCATGTCCTAATCGTTCACTGGCCCGTGAGATGAGTGCGGACGTGACGAGGTACTGCGGACGAATCTGTTGATCCCAGAGAGGTAGGAGCGACTCGGTTCGCACGAGCAAAAACTTAGAAATCGTGAATTAACATCTTGCACGCCGACAATTTTATGTACAGATTAACAAAGGATTAGGTACAGGATAGAAAATACTCCATGCAAGAATTTGTCCTAGATATGACACTCAGCCGTGACGTAGTAGGCCGTGGGCTTCTCCTCGACCATGTTTGCCCTTTCTACGGAAGTGGTACCGGCGTCGGTGGATCAACCGATACAGCTATCGCAGAAACGCCACGTGGGGCCCGCCTATGGCTTCCTCTCTTGCCGCAAGGTAGGTTCAAAGGCAGGTTTTGTTTTGGTAACTACCTTGGCCTCGGTAAATAATCGTCACAAACCTTCGCATTAGATGCCATAAGAAAGAGTTGTTGAACGCTCGGCTTTCAAGATTATGTACGGTGTTCTTTGGATGTGTTCTTTTGGCCAAACCAACAAGCAACGTGATGTTATCAACCATGGCCCAAAAGCCGAAGCCTATATTCTGCGTGACCCATCCACGTGCCTGCTCAACAGCCTTTGAGCGAGTAATGAGAGCTTGTTGCCGTTCAATCGCAAATGATTAACCGAATCAGGTTTTCATGACAAGAGATGACCTGGCATGTGTCCATGAACCATTTGGAGATGCTTTCTACTATGGGTATATATAGTGCTTGTCGGGATGATTGGTCCTAACATTCATAGACCCGAGCGCATGAGTATTCGATATGACGAAGAAGCAAGGAAAGCCTCTGGTTTTGCTGAATCAACCTACGCTACTATTTTCGAGCAGCTTGAGAAAGAGGGATCCGAGGTGCGCCTTGGTTCCTCCCTTGTCCCCTGAACTCCACCACAACGAATTCACGCCACGTGGTATTGGACCCAGTCCAAACATACGAGCATTACTGGCCATGTCGAACTTACATTCGTGTTAGGGCAAGCGTGTCTTCATCAAGGACATGATTTATTATGTCCTACCTCCCAACGGCAAACCACCCCAAATTGCGCCATCTCTGCTTGAGAAACAGGCTCCGACTAACGGGCAGGCTAACGGCGATGTTAAGAAAAATTTGTCATACTCCGAGCAGAGACGTCATCCCTGGCCTTATGGTACCCGGCCTGAGCCAGGCAATCCGACGGTCATACCCCGCGGCATGCTGGAGAAGTTTCACTTTACATTTTTGATTCGAGATCCACACTTCAGCATACCATCTTATTATCGATGTACAATCCCGCCGCTCGATAAGCTTACTGGGTGGGATCAGTTTTACCCATCAGAAACTGGATATGAGGAGGTTCGTCGTGTCTTCGATTATCTTATCACGGCTGGAATGATTGGACCGTCCTTTGCGGGTTCAAGCCGAAATGGCGAAGTAGAGGCTGTCGATGGTATCGATCGTCCCAGAAGTTCCTCAGATAAGTCAGATATTTGCGTTGTTGATGCAGACGACCTTCTCGACAACCCGGAAGAAATCATCAAGGCGTACTGCCAGGCGGTTGACCTCGACTTCAGTCCGGATATGCTTCGTTGGGATAGCGACGAAAACCTGAATCGTGCATGTGCAGCATTCGAAAAATGGAAAGGTTTCCATGAAGATGCTATCCATTCCACGGAGTTGAGGGCACGGTCACATGTATGCAGCAGGAACTAAGCTTTGGGCATATTGCTAACCCTTTACAGACGAGAACTGTCAAATCGGAACTCGATTTCGACTGCGAATGGACTCAGAAGTACGGTCTGGAAGGAGCCAACATCATTCGCAAAGCTGTTGACGAGAACATGGAAACTTATCTCTATCTCAAGCAGCACGTTCTCAAGGTCACTTCGAAAAACCACGGATATGGCCCCCAAAATGGCTAGAACCTAGGTTGCCTCGCAGCTTGATGATTGGAAGCCTCTGTACTTGGTTGACACGAGCTCTCCGTCCTAGGTCCTGGGTAGGAAAGACTATAAATGAGGAGACTAAAGCGTGAATAATGTATTGTTACAATCAATATCATATATTCGAGCATGCATCATATAGTAAACATAGCGAATATCTTTGATTTCGGTCACAACCTTCAGATAAGATTTGCTGTTCAGCACTGAAAAGAGAGAGTTTCAGATCTCTACTGTGAATAAGAGCATTAACACTGTGCAGTGTGATCAGGCTTGGCAGCCATGTGAGTTGGTCTACTCGATCACTCCATTGAGTGTTAATTCGGGGAGATTGTGGTGGATAATATGAAATGCTTTGCTGGCATGGAAGGCTTTCCTTGGCGCACGTCTGATCCCAACCAATCAGTGGCTGCACCTTGCAAGTTTGTCACTTCGAACGTAGTTGGAATATTGGAAACACTCCTTCAGTAATGCTTTTATGTGGCTACTATTTGACATAGTCGACGTTAGCACTCAAAGCGATTACTACATCTGCGGCAGCGTCCCAATTTAGCCGGAAGAGATCCGGCTTCTACTGGCAGAACGGCCCAGGAATAAAACGCGGTTGCCTGCAACAATATTAGTATATCTAGCTACATTTGATCGTGATTAGTAGAAAATTTGGCAACTAACATTACTGCTTCTGTGTCTCAACACATCTTCAAACAACGACAGTCTGTGTGGATTCTTGTTTTTCTGACGTATAGCAGCTCCTGCACTGACTGCAATTCATCGCAAGCTTTCGACACTAATTTCGGTCGGCGATATGTCGTACACCAAAGGCACCTGTAAGAAGCCTTCTTCGTGTTGATGCGTTGTTTTCTGACACCAGAAAGGGAATACGGGCGAGCAGATCCGCGACCACAAATTGGCTTGTTCCATCATCAATCTACACGGCACCGAGGATGAGGTGTTTGACCAGTCGGAACTTGACCTCCTTAAAACATTCGCAAGTCGCCCATCGATGGATGTCAGAGACCAGATTCTCAGAGAGAAAGGATGGATTGATCAGCCGGGCGAACAAGGACACCAAGCTGTCAGGAAAGCTGGGAGTCTGGTCGGCTTCATGATTGCACGCTATGGTACTGATGATCCCGCTTTGGATGATAGGGATTGGGAGCTGCTTCATGAGTGGGTTGCGAAGGGAATGCCTACAGAGCAACATGTTCAGCGATGAGCATGGAATGGTGAAAGTGGAACTTTCATAGGTAGTGAACCATGCTGTTCTAGGTTATAAGTCTCACACTGCGTCTATCTTGTCTCGTCCGGCAGCTGGGTAAGTCTTGTTGAATTCACAGGTTGCCAGCATTTGTTGATCTCCTTGTCTACAATGAAGACACTGACTCTAGTCCTCTCCATAGAAGTGTTCTTGCTAATGTCCAAAACATGTAGAACAACTCCTTATATCAGCGCCAGTTGCTGCACTGGAGGGCATTAAAGGTGTTATGTGCTGCGTTCCTCACTCTGCATCGCGAAACACGAATGTCTAAAGCGAAACGCCGATAAATAGAGCAGGTTACATTACGTGAGCTTCGAGGCAGCAAATGTCACGCGAATCGTAGCAAATTACCCCCTATCCTGTATGAATGCATAGATCAACATAGGCAGCAGCAAATCTTAGATACACAAACTACATACTCAAGGGCACGCTGTGAACAGCATCTATCAATCCCTCAAAGGATGCTTGATAGTGAATAAGAGGAGACGGAGTTGCCATCTTGTCAAGAGACTTTTGTCACCCTTGCCAGTAAGGGCAGCAGCTAGCATAGTTATAGATTACTCGTATCGACATGTGCAAGTTAAGGTCTGCGAAAGCAGTGGAAACCGTGAAAGTGACTGCGAGTCGCACTTGCCAGTTAGGCCTCAGATCAGTCGCCAAAAATTTCCTATCGTTACTGCAGAATCGCGTGATACTATTTAACTAACAGAACAACTTGGAAAACGAACCTCTGCTGGAATAGAACACCGTGTACTAGCCCGTCAACCGTCACTTTACCTACGGTTATCTTAATACATAGTAATAGCCAACTGTTATGAGGCTTGCCTCCACAGGACTGGTAACAGTACAAGTAGAACCTCACGGGGTGTTTCCTCGTGTAACAGGTGGGTAGTGCGAACGATATGAGTATAGGGGTGTCAGTATAACTTAGATTGACTACAGAGCTATGGAATATCACAAAGGGGACTCGTATCTATATACTTATAGCCGTAGTCCTGAATAGGAAGTCTTGTCTTGGTACAATGGTACATTGATACAGTTCGTCCCATTGTCCCATTGTCCCAGATATTTCCTGATCGGGGAAGGTCGTAGCCCTTGTGGCTTGGCACCTTCGCCTGACCTTCCATGTTTCAGGTGAGGTGGTCGCAAGACGGCCTAACCTCGCCTGACCCGTAACACCAACGATGGGTATCGAAATATATATATACATATATTAACCTACCTTTCGCGACCTCGAAAGTGATCGGGTTCTATTTTATATTTAAATCGCTTTAAGTCTACGTATATACGTACAATTTTAATATTTCTATACCCTCTCGGTATAGAGGTAGCTAATTAACTTACGATAAACTGTTATAAATCAGGACCACTATACGATTATTATAGAAGACATAGAAGTTTAAACGATATAGTCTAGTACGTAGAAGTTAATAAGGGCTCAGCGTTGAGACTAAAGAGAAGGTTTACTAAACTAGTACGTTAGTTAGTTAGTATAAGACTATACTAACGGGATAACGTACTATAATATTACCTACTCGGAATATACTTATAGAGGTATGTAGTTACGAATCCTCTATGTAGTTCTATAGTCTTTTATATCTATTATAAGTTACACTTCAATCGCTACCTATAGAATACTCTATAATTCCTAATACATAATCTATTAAGTAAATCCTGGAGCGCCGCTTACTTAATAACTTAGATACTTAAAGTCGAGTAGATAGAATGTTTATTTCACTAGCTACGAGATATAGCCTTCATCGTAAGCAGCAGTTTAAATGAAGATAAATAGATATAATAATAATAAATAGAGAGGGCGTTGAAGTCGGATTCTATGCTTCCTCGTGAGAGCGCCCAAATATCTGCTCGTATGGCTAACGTAGAAACGTATTAGGTCATCGACGCCGCACGTACGAGCGAACGTAGTGGGGAAATGGTACAGTTTCTGGTCTTATCCCTTAGGTCTAACAGCTAGAGGCTTACCAGACTTAGAGTATCGACTAGCCATCGATACTAGCTAGAGCTATAAGATACCTTAGATCACGAGTTTCTACCCGTACGGGCGACGTAGGCAGCTCGCACTAATCGCATGCGCTTATCGGCCTTTGAAATATCTGTTGTGAGGCTTGCCTCCACAGGACTGGTAACAGTACAAGTAGAACCTCAGTGGTTATTTACTCGTGTAACAGGTGGGTAGTACGAACAGTATGAGTATAGGGGTGTCAGTATAACTTAGATTGACTACAGAGCTATGGAATAACACAAAGGAGACTCGTATCTATATACTTATAGCTATAGTCCTAAATAGGAAGTCCTATCTTAGTACAGTGGTTTAATAGTTCTTTAGTACACAGACTGTCCCAATGTACTAATACATTATTATATTAGATATTTCCTAAACGAAGAAGGTTACAGCTATCGTGGCTTAGCGGCTTCGCCTAACCTTCTATATTTTAGGTAAGGTGGTTATAAAACGGCCTAACCTCGCCTAACTTATAATAATATTTTAATATAAACTAATAGCGGATAGTAGTTAAGATTTATAACTACTAAATACGCCCCGAGTATTAAATAAATCTAATAACTAAAAAGCTTAAGTCCGACGACGCTACGCTAAAAGATAGCGGTCTCCGTATAATTAATAGAAAGGTATTTAAATAAAATAAAAAGGTAGGACTATATTAAGTAGATATACTATATAGAGTCTGATAATATAAATAAGATAATAATATAACTTAGTATTATAGATTAGGCGAGGTTAGGCCGTCTTATAACCACCTTACCTAAAATATAGAAGGTTAGGCGAAGCCGCTAAGCCACGATAGCTGTAACCTTCTTCGTTTAGGAAATATCTAATATAATAATGTATTAGTACATTGGGACAGTCTGTGTACTAAAGAACTATTAAACCACTGTACTAAGATAGGACTTCCTATTTAGGACTATAGCTATAAGTATATAGATACGAGTCTCCTTTGTGTTATTCCATAGCTCTGTAGTCAATCTAAGTTATACTGACACCCCTATACTCATACTGTTCGTACTACCCACCTGTTACACGAGTAAACCAACCACTGAGGTTCTACTTGAACTGTTACCAGTCCTGTGGAGGTAAGCTTCATAAGACTTGGGTTATCTTATATTTATATCTTACTTCAAAAACTCGAAGAACTTCTAGTGCCATTCGACTCTCATAATCTCTTATGGTGTCTGTGGGCACTCGTCATGGCGTACAATCAAGACTGCCATGCATGCTTGCCCTACGAGCTAAAGGAGTCCAGTCTTGGGACGATGTTGATCATTAGTTTATCAGCTCCTGTCAGCGTATTCAGATGAGCTTCAGGCACACATTGAGGCGCAGAAAATTTACGTCTTGTTGCTCAAAAGTCTAATTGGCTCGATTCTAAGACGTGAGGATGTGTCCATCCTTGGTGTATCCTGATGAGGCTTGTTGCAATTGATTAGCTCGCAAGTAAGTCTTTAGGTACCCACTCATCCAGGGCACCTCCAAACATCTGCGCAAGTTGCTCTCTCTGTGCTTTGTGCGCAAAGTACCAGGCCTTAGTGTGTCCACTCATTGGCTCGATCCCCGTTGCAAGATTTAGATTGACCCATTCAACCAAATCACGAACATACCTAATCTCAGCCCCAGTCGCCCACAGACTGTGAAATTCTCTCCCGAGACCACGCCTATGGACTCGTATAACATGTTCTTCGCGCATCGCGTAACGCGCAGGCAGCTTTACAACACCAGCAAATACTCGCGCGACCACTTGAGCCTGAACGTCGAACAATGAAAACGTGGAGATGTGGTATGGAACACCAACGAAAGCCAGCGATGGGTCTTCAATGTAGAATATATCTTTGTGCAGGTTGTGGACCATATCACCCTCTTTTGTTATAAGGAGATGGTCGTCGACCTCTTCCCTAGCCCTGTCATCTGAATGTTTATCCTTGAGGAAGGGATAGGACGTTATGTATCCAGTGGCAAGAATTACGTAGTGAAGATCGCGAAGTTCAGTGCCGTCAGTGAATATGACACGTCCCATAATTGGCTTTTGTCCAGCAGGAATAGATGTGTCATCTGCACTTCCAATTTCGAGAACGAAGGACGAAACACCAGCTACTCTCGTCGCTGTTCCCGGAAGACTGGAAGCCGGAAGATCGTATGGGCCTCCACGCGAGCTCTGCCAGACCTTCGCACCGGCCTCTGCTAATTCTTTAGCAATATCTGTAGATGACACTCCCGCCCCAATGATCAATATTCTAGAGTTCTGGTACGTCTTGGCATGTCGGTAACTTTTTGAATGCTGGACACGATCCGGAAACTGCGCCTTCCATTCCTCGAGGCCTGGTATTTCTGGTATTCGTGGCATATGGTAGTGTCCTGAGGCCACAACGACCGCATCGAAGAACGTCGTCTCCTTCACCAATT
The DNA here is from genome assembly GCA_030247915.1 of Neophaeococcomyces mojaviensis. Lineage (NCBI taxonomy): Eukaryota > Fungi > Ascomycota > Eurotiomycetes > Chaetothyriales > Neophaeococcomyces > Neophaeococcomyces mojaviensis. The sequence continues at coordinate 20,040 of JAPDRQ010000183.1, forward strand.
GTAACGAGCCCTTTTGTACCCTTGCGCTAGTCGTACGTAATCGCCACTCCTCTCCGATCTTCTTGACTCCCTCCACTCTGGTGTTGTACTTCGTCACCTGGTTAACTTGATGCTGGTGAGCAATCTTTTGGATGTATTCCTCGATGTGTTTGTGGTTAACGTACTCCTTGAGTTCTGACGGCCAATCAGCAAGCGCTGTCTTCATTAGAGTTAATGCCACATTGTTCCTTAGTCCGACATAACATGGTCCCGGCGGCGCATACAAAAGGCCCAATATCTCAATGTCGAGTCCGCTTTTCTTCTCTAACGGATCATAGTCACTGTTTGACCTTGAGTAGGACGAGTCCTCTGGAGTAAGTGGTGGCGTAATGTAATCATCTCCTTCCTCGAAACTAACTCGTTCATAATCACCACGAGAAGCAACCTCGTTGGGATACGCTGGTTCAACTGCCGGTCTTTCGTCGTAGTGCCAAATACCTCCAGCGATCGAGGACCGCTCGAAAACTGTGACGGATAGACCCTGTTTTAGAAGGTAGGCAGCAGAGCACACCCCACTAATACCAGCTCCTATTACTGCAACGTTTCGAATATCCTCCATTGCTACAAGCTTTTTCAAGACAAACTTTTCCTCTTAGGCGGCGGACCTGTTTAATAAAGCAATGGGCAGTCGGTCGAAACTCTCGTACTGTCACACTACTGCACAAAACAGATGAACTATGTAGCGCTTTTTGGTGGCTAGCGGAGCAGACTTGTGACTTCTAAGCCAATATTGAGGTGACATTGGTTATTGGCATAAACGTGGCCTGACCTATGCTACAAGCGCGGTAACTCTTGGAATCTACCGTGTGAAAAGTAGGAATACTCTGTTGTGGATACTTTCATCCTTGTCACGGATTGTCGGCTTACAGTAATACTGGTTATAGACAAGCGCATGTCAATGGCGCGCTAGGGAAGATGCATCCTCTCACTAATCACCCCATTCCTTGATGGTGGCTTGGCTTCACACGGCACAGTAAAGCTGTGACCGGGTTTTCGCAGACATGGAAGGCCAGCACACCCAGAAAATGCCTTGCAAGAGTTCGAGCTTCAACCTCAACCTGCCACACAATAGTCTATATCCGATATACTTTAAGCAAGAGCTTGGGAGCTTAGTCCGTGCAGCTCACTACTATGTAGCTGTTCATAGCCTCCTCTATATTATTGGGGAGCATGGTGCTGCACAACAGTACACTACAACAGTTAACCTGTCAAGCCCTCATAGACTGACTGTCCTCCACCTCAACCGGTACTGATTTCTCCTTCCGGTGAAGCTCTCTGTGATGCAGGTGTCTCACGGCAAACGCAGCAGCAATCAGCCCGATATTAAGCCCGATCATTGTAACCATACCTTTCCTGTATTTCGGCGCTTCGACCTGCTTCCAGATCAGGAGTGGCAACCAAGCCTGAAAAACATAAGCCATCTCGTTCATAGTGCCCGTAACTAGCGCCCGTTCCTCGAGGTCGTCATTACATATCTCATGTGCCCAAGCAAAGCATAGTCCGCTGACGCCGCCGCCGAAACCTGCGAGGATATAACAAGTCCAGTGCCACCAAGTCGGGATGTCCCAAGCCGCAAGACTAGCGTGGACGACGATCAGGACAATGGCTGAGACCACGATAGGGGGCCACCGTGCGCCTTTAAAGAGGCTATCCGAGGAGCAGGCATAGATAACTGTCGTGATGACCTGAGCCGCATTTGTCAGGGTTGGGTAGGCGTTGATGGCCTCGACACCATAGTGCTGGTCGATCTTCAACCAAAGTGAGAAAGCAGGTTGAGCTAACAAGCCGCAGCCATTAATGAAGAAAATGTAGAGAAGTGAGAGCATGTAAATATGCCAAGACGTAAAGAACTTCTTGGCTTTCGCCGTTGTAAAAAGGGCGCTTATCTTCTCATTTTCGACATTAGCAGAGCGACCCTCAAGTTCCATACGCTTCCGGGCGATCGCTTTGTCCTGGTGGTTAAGATAGAACGCTCGGGTGTTCGATGGGTAGTCTGGTAGGAAGAAGAAGCCTGCTAGAGCGATAGGTAGAGATATGATCGTGTTGACGATGAAGAGCCATTGCCAACCGTGGAATCCACCTACACCGTTGAGATGGTAGACTGCAGCCATTAAATATCCGCTGAACATGGCACCGATGGCACTAGAAGTTTGGAAAATGCAGGATCGCTTCGCTAGTTCGTCTTTGCGGTACCAGGACCCAATGATGTATTGCATCCCGGGATAGAAGGTCGACTCGGCTAGACCGATGAAGAAGCGGAGGATATAGAGTTGCGTTGTATTTGTACATACGGCGAGTAGGATAGTCAATGTTGCCCAGGTAACTTCACAGGCAGGTATCCAAATTGACGGACGGACGCGTGTAAGAATCAGGTTGCTAGAGGCCACCAGCATTAGTGATATGACTTTGCTCTGGAAGAATGAGGCATGCCTTGGGATCTCGCCGAGTACGTAGCCAACAGTCCAGCAGGTTTGCATGTAGTTAAGCTGATGTTATCAGTCCCTTATAAACAAGTATAACTCGTCAAGCATTAATAAGTGCTTTCCTACCTCATTACCAAATAACCTCAAGTCCTCCTTCATACCTGAAACAAATGCATTATTTACATTAATTTGGTCGAGGTATTTGATTAAAAAGCCCAATGTGGCGAAGGTTAGAAGTGCCGCATCGAGTTTGAACAAGAATCGACGCTCTTCAGCTGATTTATCGAAAGTATCCCAGAAATATGACTTCCAACTCTGCTTAACATGTTTCTGAACAATGTTATCAGACGAAAAGTCAGGTACCATATCGTTCACAGTAACATTGAGGACTTTAGTATCGTTGCTGGCAAAATCTTGGCTAGAGTCTTGTGGATTTCTGTTAGCTGACATCTTTAATAAGAGTTGACTGATGTGACGGGACTGGTTTTTTAAGATCAGATGTTACTTTGGCAGCGTTGTTCGCCTGGCGACCGAAACGCATATAACCACAACTTCGAAATCCAAGATTTGGCTTTTCAGGGACCCATATATCTTTGCCGAGTTGAGCTATAGCGTGCTTGATTACATGATCGTCTCCGCTCCGTGCAGCGGTTCGGTGAGCATGCAAAGCTTCATGGACGACGAGGACGCCTATGCAATGTTCTTGATATGTTTCCTACAGGATGACACCATCCACCTAACGGTAGTCCATTAGCATACTAGATGCTGGCGGAGATATGTACTCCCATCAGCCAGGTAAGCCTTGCAACCTGAATTTTACGGTGTCAGTCGCTGCTGCAAAGGAATTTTGCCTAAAGGAAAACCACGGTATCTTATCATGTGATCACCATACCTTAGACAAGTGCTTGCCTTCTGAGCTGCCATCCACGACCGCCATTTCTTCAGCCCGAGTCATTAGCCCAGTAGTGGATAGTTTCCATGCATTACCCAAGTAAGAAAATGCAGTCTAGATTCGCAGCGATTTATTATTGGCGAGATATTGATAGTCCTGGCGAAGGTTTTTGGCGCCCGCCCGAGTCATCAGCAATGAACAATCTCAAATCAAGTTTCGGCATAGTGAAGGGTTATGTCAGCACCTGCTGCACATGGCCCATGAGTCATCATTCGAAACATCAAGTCATGAAGATATGCAAGTCTGCAATGGGCTGCCGTCTGCCACGATTTCGATAAGCTTGTAGTGGTTGTTACACTGGCTTGGCTCTCTGATTAGTTCCACTAAGGTCGCAATGGTCAGAGGTAATGATATTAGTGCTTCGATAAGCAAAAGCTGACAGGCAACAGCGACTGCGAGCCCTTGTAATTGGGTTCGCCATCCATTTGCTTTATCTCGGGTTGACCTGGCTCCGGGGACACTACCATGACTACTATGACTTTTGTCCTAGAAGCTAGCAATAATCAGGAAAGAAGTTAACACCATTTCAGGTTAAGAAGCTCCACCTGAAGGCTAAGTGCGGCTGACTCCATCTTCTGCCAGAAGCCAAGTTGCGCGAACAAGAGTCGTTCAGTACATCATTATCCAAGAAGATAATAGCGCCTCTAATGCTTATTGTGGTACCTCTGCTCTGATTTATAATCGCCTGTCTTGGATATGTTCGGCCTGAAGGCGAGTTAACATGGTAATGGATACGGACCGCCCAACGCCCAAAGCCCAACAAGTGGACTGCCAAGACTTCTTGTCGCAGTAGTAATTTGTATGGGAGTCAAAAGTGCAGCTGATACTGCTGTTTTCTGTGGTAATAATTTTCGCTATCTGGCTGTCGCTGCAAAATTAGGCAGATATAATCACCTTACTAGTAATAAAGAGGACTTGATGGAATATAGCGAGAAGGCAAGAAGTTGCTTGCAGACTTAATTGTCCATATGGCCAAGACTTCCAAATCGTTCAGAGCATTATTCAACACCTTAAGGTCCAAGCGTGATTTATTTCTCTTGTCCAGGATGGTTTGCTACAAAATTCTGTGAACAACACTGTATGTTGTTACCTCCACCACATAGCCCTGGCGTTGTAATGCCCGTACACGTCGATACCGGCTCACAAACTCCTGGCTTCCCGTCACAAGCACCATAAGTACAGCACTGAGTGTCGCTACCACCAGGACAGAAACCGGGCGTACTAGTGCCCTTCAGCCTCTTGCAGTTGCTCGTACTGATACATTCACCCACCATCCCGCTCGTGCTAAGGCCCGGCTCATCGATAGTGCAGATATTCTTAGCTGTGGCTTGGTCGTGATTCTCTTTGGAGATACAGCATTGAATGTCAGAATCGCCTCTGCAGTGGCCTGGAACGGAGACGCCAGTTGAGTCAGGGCAGCTTGCGGTCGGCATGCAGGTTCCTGATACGCCGTTTGCGTCACAGGAGTCCCCGCTTCCTTCCGAGAACGTGCAACATTGGATGTCTGTTGAGCCGGGACAATGTCCGGCCTCTGAATAGCCACCAAGACTCTTGCAGGAGCTGGTTGAGATACAGGTACCTTCGACACCGGTACCTATTTTGCAGGTAGGCGTTGACTGGGCTGTGCTAGTGGTGGTGATGGATTGAGTGAGTGGCTTGCTTTTTGATGTGCTTGTAATCACGCTAGTAGGCTTTGGGTCTGGTTTTTCGTGCAAAATGGGGAGACAAAGGTCGGGATGCTTGAACAGATCAGGTAACGACTGTTTTGAGCCATGTGAGTGGAAATTACTGTAATGTAATGCCGGCAGTTACTTACCGCAATAGTCCACTCTAGTGGTGTCTTGTCATTAACTGAGCCAGCCTTGAACTTTAATTCTGCTCCAAAATGCCCTTCCAGAGCGAATGCAGCCGTCACATCTTCCTTGTCGCAGAGGCCACCAGATGAATCTGGTTCGTAGTCAGATGGCTGCAACATGAAAGTAAGACTTCCGGGCTGATGAACTCACCCTCTTTGAGTGTTGCTTGGGCCTCGTAGTAAGGTAAATTGAGCTGAAGTCCTGCTTCGTAGCCGAGGTCTAAACAATAGTCAGTCACTAATCTTAGATAGACAAGTTTCAGGACAGGGTAGATCGTACGGAGCCCAGTCGCCGCGAACTTCAGTTCAGGTGCAGCAAAAACTTTAAACTTCGCCGATATTGAACCCGAAATGTCAGGTTCTAACATGTCGATACTCGGTGTCCATTGGCCATGCTTTATCCCGTTGCCCAGGTTTTTAAAGTCCACTTCTGCGTATGCTGTGTCTGGGATAGTGGCTTTAGCACCGGCGGTGACGCTGAATTGACCCTCTAGACCAGTCATCTCAATCCCGACAAGCAGATCAGCAACAACGCCTAGCTCCGCCAGGTCTCCCAAAACAATAGCGTATATTGGCACAGCTGTTAGTATGTCCTTGGACCACTTGGGTACAACATCCTTTTTCAAGGCTTCAGGCTCGACCCCAATTGTGAGCTTCGGTTTCATCTGAGCCGCCACTCCTGTCGCCTGTACGCGAAAGACTGCTTTGTCAATAATCTCTGGCAGTCCAACGCTCACATCAATACTAACTTCCACATTCCCAGTAAGTCCACAGTCCGGCTTTGGGCACTCAATCTGACCGCTTAATCCCTCTGCCTCAACTTTAATAGATGCGAAATCCAACGCTTTATTGATGTTGAACTTGGCGTCTTCTCGCTTGAGCTTAGTCTGTGGCATTGAGGTTGGCTTTCCAATATGTAATTCGTAGGCGTGGACGAGGCTCTGCCAATCACCCTTCGTACCTTGTAGCAGAGCTGTGTTTGCTAACTCGTCATACTGGAGTGACTGTACAAGGTAAGGTACGCGCTGAGTATGGTTTCCACAGTCACCAGACCCTGCTACCATGAGAAATGAATGGTCATCCGCTCCGTTGACCTAAAACAGGCTTCATATCAGTCGAGCCTCTTTTGCTAAGTGAAATGAAAAGGCACAGCAGCTGGTTGGGGAGCATCTCATCCTGAGGGCGAGGTCGATGATGAGAATAGTCAACCTACCCAATCCCAAACCCTTTGCGCGTACGCAAAAGCTTCGTCATTCACGAAACCTAGCTTCAAACCTGTTGATGTGCATTCAATAGACGCTAGGAGAGGCTCGAAAGCCTCCATTGACAAAATCTTTTCTGTTGTGCCCGGTGCGTGGACAGTGAAGTTACCGAGAACAATATCTTTCCCATCTTGTGACAGCATTAGCAGCGCTTCCAGTTACATCACAAGGAATAAACCGACCTGTGCCTTCCCACAGGAAGGTTTGATAATCCTGTAGATCAAGTAGAGACGTGTCCCTCCGCACGAACGTGTTTGTTTCATCTTGACCAGTCCAGTGGTTGGAGCGGACTGGTTGGAGCTCTAGGGATGCGCATGTATGCAAAAGAAGGGCACAGCCTGTTAAAAGAACGCCAACTCTGCTGCCGATCAACGACATAATAGTGATTGCAAATAACGAAAAGAAGCTGGAACGAGTGATGTGATAATAACCTGTGAAAATGAGTGAATAGTAGTTTTAGTTAAAACCATATAAATGAGCGGAAGATATTACAGGCAGCTTTCTTCGACAACTTAGTTCATGTCTAAAGGACCATATTATATGTAGTTGTACAATGCCCAGGTCTGGAGGCCGAGCTGTAACATCTCAGGTTGTACAACACCATTATTTGAGGGGCGACTCAAAGCAGATTGTAGTGGCATCCCGATGTCTGAACTCTATGGTTGCTGCCTTGAGGAAAGGAAATCTAGTTGGTCACAGTTAGGCTGCCTCGTATTTGTTGAAAACAGATGTTTCAGCCCATCAAACAGCCTCATGATCGAAGCTTGGACGTCAGGTTATCCCCGGAAATGTTGTTTGATGCAATAGGAGAACAATGTGATGCTTTATGCCAAGGACCAATCAATCTAAGCCCTCGCAATGTCAAGGGTGGACTGGGACAGTCCCTGTGTGTTGATGGTTTCAAACTCGATCGGTGGATCACCGCCAAGATGTGGCGTCAGGCTTGGCACGATAGTTGTACAAAGTCTCAGCGCAGGCAGGCGGAAATTATTCCTCGTGGTAGCACAAGTCGAAACGGGATCAGCAAACCTATGCATTAAATACCTGTACTTGGCGTTCTGTAAAGATTCAGCCCTAAGCCTGGCAGATTGCTGTGGAGGGTTCTTCTAGACGCTTGGCCACAAGGTGCTAAAAGTTTTCCAACTGATCCGAATCTGCTTTAAGACCGATGGGTCTGGACTCCGATTTCGGTGTAATCGGTCTGATCACGGTGCAACAGTTCTCCAAAATCTACAATGTCAGAATCGTGGGTGGGTGCGAGTTTAAGATTGAAGTTTCTCACCTACTTCTTCCTCAAGTTTTTGCAGTATTGTCATGTGAATAACCACTCAATCGCTCCTGTCTGCCACCTGCAAAAACCTTCATTCCTCTAGGAATTCCCCTTTCGAGTTATCTGTCGCATACAATTCTGTCTCTTAGCATCAACATGCAGCAATTCTTTAGTCGGCGTTTTTGGTCTCAGCAAACGGCTCCATGCGATACAAAACTGTGCCTTTCCATTCGAATGGGATTGAATTCTACATCAGCGCTTACACGAAATTATACCCCGAGTCAGCCGGCATTGCCATGGAAGACCTAATGTTTCAGGTGCCGTAAGAAGCTAAAGCTGGTATAGTATCATCCTGTCGCGATACCGAATACGAAACCCCAGTACCAAAAATCCTGGTGTGTTTCGGATACGCCCCAGGTGGTGAGCACGAACTGGAAACTGTCAAGAATATCACAGACGAAACCATGATATCACACTCGTTCGTCCTCGCAATGAACCGGGGAACCCAGCTACTGGGCCGGGTCTGACTTTTGCTAGGTCTCATCCTTAATGAACGGGATTTTTGAGCCTCCCTTGCCGGAACTGGACGAGCACTTCGTAGTCCATTGTGCGAAAGGGACAAGAAATAGTGTGATCGTCATGGTCGATTTCACTGACGAAGGTATCATATCAACAATATATTTTTGCACGCTATAAGAGATCCTTGGATGAATGAGATTATCAATGGAGTGGTTTCTTGGAGTTGGCTTGTCAGTACTAGAGCTCACTTCTGCGAAGTATCCGGCCTAAGATTGCCTTTAGGATCAAATTCAAACAACAGTTTGGTATTACCGCTCAAAAATTTGGGCTATATCGCCTCAAAAATCCATGGGTTTCTTATTTTGAAGCTGCTGACCTCGACAGAATAGGATGGCCGCTGCTGACACACAATATAGTACAGGACACTGTTATCTCATCAGACCCCGATATCAGTTTCAAGGACTTCCAGAATGTTTTAATTCTGTCTCAGACCAAAGATCTAGCACAGAATGCATAGCCTGTCGGGTTTGGTCTGATCTTCAACTCTGCTAAGGTGTCATCGACTTGAGAATTATCTCTATGCCTCACCATTTGGGAGAAAGCTTTTAAACCAGTAGGTACGTTCATATGGCTGTTGCTCATGAGCTTTGTCACAACCTCGGCCTTAGTGATCAGTATACGTCTCGTTTACCAGGTCAAGATGTGGATCCGGGGAGTTGATTGGCTGCGCTAGATAAATGAGAAGACATTCGGTCTCGTGTACTTCGCTCAGTTAACGATAGATAGCGAGTAGCGTAAGATGCTAATCTAAATCATTTAGCGTCGAAAGTAATATCCAGCGCGCAGCAGACCATAACCCCTTCTAAGCCAGCGTAATTTTCAGTAGTATTGACTCTTCGTCGATACTGAAAAGAAACAGAGCAGTGAAACAGCGTAAGGCTTCCCTCTCTAGCCCTTTATAAGATATAGCATCTTTAGTATCCCCTTTTGAATCCTTGTTTTCTGTACAGAGCCCCACATGCTGGGCATTGGCCTTAATTCCCGGAATCTTCGCCGAATAAGAGTGTTCCTATCATCATGCGCTGGCAGGATTAAGAGTTAATGTCTCGACGCTGGTCTTTCTACCTCTTCGAAGTGTTGAACAGTGCTAGTAAAACACTAGCTCGCCGCTTAGTTCCATTTATAGGGTCCAACTGAATGATCTGGACGCCTTTATATAGCGATACTTTCGCTTAGCTTTAGCTGATCTTTAGTTTCGTAATAATTTCGCTCTCGTTATCGACGTTCTCATAGCCCAGCTTGGCCAACTATGGGCGATTTTCGCTCCCGTCCTGATTAACACTCCTACGGCTAGTCTTAGCTAAGTGCGGTCTCAATGAAGTTGAGGCTATCGGCTAGAGAACGATCGTGGTAAGTCTTAACGATAGAGGAAAGCGGAGCGTACGATATCATGCGCCAGCAGGATGGTTAAAGCTAGCGCGGATTATTTCCACCACCGCAGGCTGCGAAAAAAAGTTGGTTAGTAGCACGATGCATGCTCAGAACTACTCTCTGAGAACCAAGGGCATATCTAGAACAGAGCGAAGCGCAACCGATTCCGGTGCGAAAGACGCGAAGCAGTGAAAATGCCAATCAGGTTAAATCAAGCTGAACATGAAGACTACTAAATCTGTCCTTGAATCAATGGAAGAAACAAAATCTATCCCGAAAGAGCAGTGATGGCATGGCTTTCGGAGGTTTATCATCGAGGATTAAGCAAAAATTTGTCGTTTCAATGGCGTGAATATCAAGGGCCAATAATAAGCAGCTCTGAAGGGTCGAATTTGACGCTAAATAAACATGGTCTCAATAAACACCGGATAAGGCTCGATTTTTGATACTTGTGTAGAACCCTACCAGATTTAGTGCACCGCTTGTGTGCGATGTAGTGGAGATCAAGGTAGGACGGAGGTCGGATGGCTGAAAACTTGGCCAAGTACAAATCTTTGGATGCCCTACGATATGGCGCGTCGCTCGTATCGAATCTGCAGACTTCCCCGCGCACGTCTCACTTCGGACTATTCAATACAATCGCAGTACCATTCACAAAATCTACGTCTATCGAGATTGTTTATGCCTGTGAGTCGGCTCTGTGCTAGCTAGTTTGCCTATTTAATGCTCTGTAGAGACTGAGGTTCTAGTTTGTGTTGTGTTGGCTTAATACAAAAAGATGCCTGAAGCAGGACCTTCGAGTGAGACACAGCCATTGCTTGGCAATCAGACTGAGAATGAGCGTCTGAGAAAGTTCTGCGAAGCTATAGGCATAAGTAAGTACTTACAAATACAACGCCAACGCAAGGAGCTGCAAAAGAGCAGCACTAATGTGCCTACCCAGATCCACAAACTGGCAAGCCTGCTCTGCCTGATTCTCTCTACCGCAGAGTGATAAATGCTCATCGCTGGCAAAGACTAGCCTATTACAGCCTCGCCTTTATCGCCGTAACCATACTTGTGGCGCAAGTTGTGTTTAGCGCCGTTGTCGTGGTCCTCGCCGGTCACAAAGAGGATCATCACCTCGCCATCGAGGTCCTCGGAGTTATCACCACTGTCATCTCCTTCATTGCAGGCTACATCAAGTCCATGGGCCAGCCGACACGCGCTCGCCAGTTCATGGTAGCGTTGCAGCTAGTCCGCGACCAGATCGACGAAGCGCGTAGAATGTATCGCAGTGGGTATGCAGCAGAGGAGGATCCGGGCGCAAAGGCAAACGAGCTGGAGAGGTTATTCAGACAGGCTCAGGTGGATGCGCTAGCTAATATACCGGACATATGGGTTGAAGTGAACGGCAGCACAGGCAGGTTGGCGCAGGGAGGGAATTTACCTGTTTGAAACGGAGACAGGGCTCTAGATGACAAGATCACGGTTGAACTCAAGTGAGCGAAGTGAAAGGCGGAGGAGGAAAATTACGTTAATTAAATATTGGACAAAGCAGCTTTGACGGGCGGGAGATACGAGTTTGGCTTCAGGCTTTCAAAGTCTACTTTCGGCTTTCACCTTAAGCTTTCGTAAAGTCACTCGCAGGGAAACGCCAAGTTACATACTCTCGGAACATGTTACCTCGTGTGCAGCTCATATGTATAATGCTTTGTGTATCTCTTGGATGATATTCATCATCCGCCTGTACCATAAGAGTCGCGGACTCCTAAAACCTGACATTGAGGTACACACGTCTTGGAAAGTTATGTAAGGCGATGTCAATCTTTACCCAGGAGAACTGATTATGAACGATGAAGCATGGCCCGCAAAGAATGAGATAGTCGTGGGTGGGATAGAATCTGTTTCCTGCGCAAACGAAATACAACCCCCTTGGACATAGTAAAAAAGTAAGCAAAACTTGCGGTTCAATTTCATTCCAGAATGAGTGCAATGCGGGTTGCGTGGAGAAAATTGTCCGTAATCTAGTTGTGACGGACGGTGTACACCCTACTACGCCGAGATCTTGACGGCAAGTACCCAGTTGCGTACAATTTCTCTAACAGGAATGGAAGCGTGACTGTTAAGAATACAGCATCAAGCTAGTGGGGTTTCTATTGCATTTAGGTTGCAGTTGTCCTTGTTCCCTGGAAACAGATGCTATCCTGTTGGTACAGCAACTTGGCCTTCGATATTGTGAGTTGATGCTCTATGCATAAGGGAAGATGATGTTCTCGACAAACATGAGCAAAACTTCGCGAATATAGCCCTTATGATATTGTACTGACTGTTGTGTAGAGCGCCGAACTTAACTAATGGCTTTGTGGAGAGGAGCAAGATATTTAGTGCGGGGCGTCAAGGGCTGGTATTTTCCCCTGCAGCGAACCACTTCTGAGGAACCAAGACTCGAAGAGCCCTCCGACAGCTGGAAGCGATATGAGTATGGTGATCATATCAGTCAGGTGTGAAATTTATCTTGAAGGTGCCATCTTGTTCACCCTTAGCATTCGCATCATAAATACGGTGACACGCATCGTACTTTGTTTCCTCTTCGATGTAAAAGGCTGCCAAGGTTGGGCTCGTTACCGAATTTGATCGTCACAAAGCTCAGTGGTGAATAGCATGCAAGTATTGAATACCCTTTTTTGTCTTCTGCGTCTTCTTTTCCTTTTTGAATCGTTCTGTTGATAGATGTAAAGACCAAGTCAAATAACAACTTACTAGGTCTTCGACTAATGTCAGTTCACATCCTTGTACTACTGACGATCGTGGTTCGGCTTTTGGAAACAGCACGCCTCTCCCGTTGCTTTCTTTGTGCCAGGGAAACGTTCAATGTGGTACGATACCTCAACTGCGTATTATTGTTGCCGTCCATTTGTACTTCACAACCCACACTCTCACATACTGATGATTGACTTCTAGTGTGTCGATATTCTTGGAGACTATAAGAGAATGACTAGCTGTAAACTCGTTCCTTGTATGTCAGGGCCGCTTTTTAGGTTGGTTTCGTTAGAACCTTTATGGGATAAACAGACTGGCACTGCTAGTGAAGCACTTGATCGAGCTGTCGATTAGCTGCAGATAGATAGAACCCAGTAAAGAGTCCGAAGCGATCCTTCACGCGATACAGTCTTGCAGATGACACTCGTAAACCGCAGTATGCAGTGCCAGCCTTGGGCTTCTGACGCAGAACACACAAGAGGAAGTAATAAAAGACGCTTTAGGGGTTACACAGTCTCCTGTATTGCTTGCTGAAGTTTTGTTGACAACTGTTCCTTCTCTACTGGACCCTCGAGCACAACCTTCATATAAAGGTGAGACCTGTATCTGAGCACTTAGTGCCTGACGCCTTGTTATATGCGCGTAACAGGGTATAGCCAGTGGCGTTAGATTGTAACGATTTAGAACACCTATGAGGGGTAGCCTTGAGACAGTATTGGCGAGGACACGCAGGACGAAGTGTTAGGTTGGTTAGGACCGTCAAATGAGGGGACGTTGAAGGATCAGTAAAAGTACGAGTTGAGGTGAGAGGAAGGTTTAGCGGAAATTCCCACATTAGATAAGCATGCTTTCCACTGTTGGAATGTCCAATCAGATTTGGTGGTTATTTAGTGCTAATCCATCTAGGGAAGGTATTCTGGAATTTCTGATTGGACACACTGTTGGCTGGTGAGGAAGTGGATACCTAGCCGCAAAGATCTGAAGGGGATATAAGGAGATAAAAGGAACTCTGAAATGTCTTCGAAAGTTCAGAAGATCTCTCAAAGCTTACGACACATCTCTTTGTTTTGGCATTTTGTAGCTTCGTCTCTAACTATAAACTACACAAGCCACCACAGCGGTACAGGAGAAATCGTAACTTCAAGCTCAAACCTATTTCGGGCCCCAGCATGGGTAACCTGAGATCGAAGGAGGAAAATGTACAACAGCTAGTCTATCAACTATGCACGACAACCAACTTTCCTGAGGAGATGTTGCATGTGAGTACTCAGTCCCGTAAATCTGCAATGGCGCGTTTGATTTGTCCTCGGCTTGTGGACTTCATAATTCAAACTAAGCCAAACAACATATCCAGGTCTAACAATTTTTCTTAGGACCATCTCTTACCCCAGAATATCCTAGCGCTAACTATGCCGTGCTCCTTGAGTTTTACAGATCCATATGACGAAGGATATGAAGTTGGTCTTCGAGAAATCTTTGTCAAACTAATATAAGTTCTAATGTATTCCAACCACTAGTCTCATCTTTCGAGTTATCTTTCTGGCAGTGAAACTGCCATGAACGAGATATGCCACCCAATTTCAACCACATATTTCGATATACAGCACGGGGAGACTCCAGTAGCAGGATTTATCAATTCGACACGAAGTCCTCAAGCATCTATGTACGATGAGCAGATAGTGCGAAACGAGGTTTGTTATGCTATTCATTACTAATTACGCATACTAAAATTCCGCTCCGTAGCGACGGAAGGCCCAGAATCGTACTGCACAACGTACATTTCGCCAGCGAAGAGCCGAATATGTCAAGGAATTGGCTTCTCAGGTTCAGACGAGAGAGTACATACTTTCCAAGCTCGAAGACCAGAGAGCTAAGTTACAGGAAATGGTCAACTTACTCAAGAAGGAGAATGCAAGCTTGCGCGATAACCCTCCCGAATCTGCTATGGACCCGTCTTTCATATCCTAGGCTCCAGGGCTATTGCGCATCTGGTGGATGATTATCACGCCGTTTGGGCTTTCCTCAATAAACTTCTACGATACTTCGTCATTGTTTTGAACTTCACGATCGGAGGTGCGGCCCGTAGGAAAATCCAGACTTTGGTTTTGTCGAGCTTCGCAATTGCGAATAATGCGACAAGTGGTGCTTACATCGAATCATAAAATCGGTGGTTGTAGCAATGCAGAAAATCGTGTCAGATCAATCAGAAGCTTTTAGGAGAAGACTGATAAATGCATTAACCTACGAAAGAGCTCTGCAAAAAACTCGCCTTCCACTCAGCGCCAACCAGGGCGTGCCAGGTAAAATCCTGTAACACTTGCATCAGCTGTCCCATTGATGTACTTCTGGAAAGCGACGCTTCAAATCGTCAACCAAACGCAAGCCTTCCGGCTCTAGCACGCTCCCAGCCTTCCAAGAGTTGACAATGTGCATGATATTCTAGAACATCTACTCGAGTTCAGCACGGTTTAGAGACTGATACTAACTGATCAGATCTGTGGCTTTGTCACGAAGTGTTCAGAAAGATGGTGAGCTTCGTATTGATGGAGCAGTAAAAAGGAAAGGATACACGAACCAGCCCAGTAATTCGAGCGCTGTTCACAGTATCTCCTCTTGTGCGCGAAGAATGAAGGAAGGCCTGACAGCTTTACACGCTGCTGCAATGTTCGGCAGGCTTGAGGCACTTTTCGTTGCTCATTCAAGAAGGGCCAACGTTCATATAATCGATCAGTATGGGCGAATAGCGCTGCACGCAGCTGTGGGGTTGTCATTGCAAGGCCGATGTATGCATAACAGCAGGGACGAAGGTGAGCGAATGACCGACCACATTTGGAACTTCGATGACGAAGAGTACTGCTATCAAGTGACTGAAGTCGCTCGAAAGGTTCGACCGGATATCATACAACAATTATGTAGGAAGTCACAGGAGCTGGTGCACAGACAAGACGACGGCGGACGAACAGCACTTCGTCTGGTTCGATGTCATAATTACGATCCCGCTGCTGTGGGTACAACTTCTGTCCTCCTCGCATTTGGCGGCGATTCAAGAGCAAGGGATCAAGACGGCATTACTCCGATTCATCTAGCTGCTGAGGAAGGCGATATCGAATGTTTAAAGTTGCTCGTGCCATCGAGGAGAGCACATGATTTTGGTATTGTCGACAATTCTGGGCGGAATGCTTTACCTCATGCTGCAAAGAGTCCGGACCAGCGGGTTGTTGAATATGTTTTGGGACGAAGCAGCACGACTCGTCTTCTCAACGCTGTTGACATTCATGGTCAAGATGCATTGCAGATATCGCTTCTTGACGAAGCATCGTCACATCGTTTTGGACGGTGCTGTCCTGAAACAATACGCATAACTTTGGCAGCAGGTGCAAGAGCCGACCGTGCAAATCACCGCGGCAGGGACGCACTCACTCACTACCTGGCCCATAAACCTTTCATCGTAAAGGCCGATGTTGTCCAAATGGGGTGTGAACCATCGTTTTGAGTAAGACGACGGTCTCATAACAGGCATGCATCGCTCGATTGCTACGCTTTTCGTGCTCACTAACCTCTGCGAAATGTCATCAAGCTGGTTTGCCGAAGTGATCAATGCGTCGAGCTTGACAGCGTCTCCCACTGCGATCCGACCTTCCCCCACTCTGTACGATCAAAGGCCTTTCGAGGTGCCGTCTCTGGCTGTCTCACTGTTTGCTGACTCCATTCAAGGTACGTAGCTCTGTGTCCGACCCGTAGTTATCGTGGTATGTGTAGCATTTCACAATCTTATGTGGCGCGTCTATCAACATCAAGTTGAGAGCACTTGTCGTGCCTGGCCGTTACGGTGACCAGTAGGTGGTTGTCCCTGGAGGAAGTCCAGTGGTAAGTTAATTGTGTGCATCAACTGCTGCAGCTCCTCGGCATGTCCAAAAACAGTATGGTGCACGTGTCACCCACTCCATGCAGGGTGGTGGCGGTTGAAGTCGCCGCTTACGATAAGTTCGGTGGGCTGCTGCGTTGCTTGTATTGTTCCTTGGATGGTTTCTTCAATATGTAATAGCGTCGGTTGCATCGTCTGTGTTTCCGACAGATGATGGATGTCGAGTGGCTGAACGTAGGTTGAGACTATGAGTAATAGACTCTCACCCGTGCCTACGCGAATCGCCATTATATCTGGATGATCGCAAGCTACCTGTTGGTGGAACAATTTTGTAATTCTCTTGTTAACATAGATTAGGCTGCGAATTTTGGCCTCACCCGAATAAGTCGGATGATACAGGTGCCGTAGTTGATGATGTACGTGTGTTTCGAATGCACTAAGGAGTGGTTCCTGGATGAGGATTATGTCAAGGTGCCTTGTTTGTGAATCATTGATCAGCGCTTCCACTGCTGCCCTTGACTTCATGATGCTCAGCTGTAGGATCCGTAAGTTCCTCTCCATCATTGCGTGCTTAGAGTAGTCGCGGTTCCGTTGCAATCTCTGTGTGCTGTTGGATGTCCTCCTCCGCAGTCGATGCACTTTACCGGCGAGCCTGGGAGACAGTCTTTTCGTTCATGATTGCCGGCGCAATACCCGCATCGGCATTCCTCCTTGCACACCCGTGCGAAGTGGCCCATTCTTTGACATCTATGCCATCGTTTCTTCTTGACTTGGTACACCTCAATGCTGCCCACATATGTATTGCCGAACACCAACCCATTATTGATTGCCCTTTTCGCTGCTTCAGTGGAGTCGAACCAGATACCAAGGGACGCGGATCTTCCGAGTGGGTTTTCCCAATTCAGCGGCTAATGAAGCGTTCAAGCATGGCGCCATAGTTCCAATTCCGGATGAGATGTATACGTGAGTTTCGAGCTTCCTTTGGACGTCTGTTAGCAGCCTGAGTATCAACGCCTGGCTGGACTTAATGGTGAAGCTGCTTAGATGCTGTTCTCGAATGTCATTCTTGCCGTTGCGAGATTATCATTGCTTCGTTGTTATACGTACTACTCCGACCTTTCTGTCTCTGATGTCCTGATTGGTGGACTTGTAGTGCTGAGGTGATTTAGCTGTAGAGTTTACTGATCGAGTTGAAATGCTAGTTAGGCCCGGGGTTTGGTGCTGTACTGTTTAGCAAGTTTGAGGGTATGGTGGAGGTTGTTGGAGAGTACTGTCTTAAGGTTAGCACAAGAGAATCGCTCGTTTGCTATCAATTTAAGCACCTTATTTACATTGAATCTAAATGCTTGAGTTCTGAGTTTCCAGAAATTCCAGTTCAGAGTCCCGGATGCGCCAGGGCCATGTAACCTAATCTTCAGGAGCAAGCTTCTCTTTCTCCCCTGAACCCTCCGCGATTCTACTCTCGATCGTGCCTCAGTCTTACCGACGGTACGACAATGTTTAGGTATAGGCACGACACGATGCAAGGTGCAACAGCACTATATCCTGGTAGGAGAACTTGTTGTGTGGATTGATAGTACATAAGACATCATGCCATTCTACAAGATCCAGAAGTACGTCACTCGGGAGGGTCATCGTTTGGGATGTGCCGGGGACTCACCACCTGACCCTAACGAACATCTCATGATCATCTTCCGAAACTCTACTGTGGGGCGACCACAAGTGCATCGACGAGACCTTCAAACAGCAACGACGATACCTCTACGACCTCGTCGACCCTATCCCGGGGCGTGCCAACGTCGGCGAGCAGATCGTGACGGACTTTACTGCATCTGACAGTGCAGACCGCCCGGCTGGGCAAATGGCTTTTGCTTTGACGCAAAAGTGGGAAGGGCTGGTGTCGAAAGCTTATTAAGATCCTTATAAGGGCGCTGATGGTAGAGTGGGACGGCACGTGAAGCTGAAAAAGGACTATATTCCGGGCTTGGGGGACTCGACCGATCTCGCCGTGATCGGTGGTCGATGTGACTCACTGACAGCGGAGAGTCTTGGTCTGAGGCAAGGATCGTGGACTATATTTTTCCTAGGTTGCCGAGAGTCAGGCGGGCGGATCATAAGCGCGAAATGCGCCTCAAAAATTGCATATATTCTTCCGCGAATACACTTCCTCACCGAACCGTCACGCAACTCTTTTCGCATTACCAAAAGATCAACCCAAGCTCACTGCTCGTAATCCAGACTTATCATCGGTATTGACCGCCTACATAAGTACATAGTACCTCAGCACTATCAGCATCACTGCCAAGAACTCCTGCCGTCTATGTGACCTAGTCTTACCTAGTTTGCGTACTCAAAGGCTAATGGCGACTAACTCACCACCATTCCGGTACTCGACATCGCTCGTAGCGCAAGATCAGCCGAAAATTAGACTTCTAAGGCTTCTTCCTGCGGAGGGCGACAATGATGAGATTTATTGCGACCTCGAAGAATATCATTTCGACGAAACATGTCCTGAGTACGAAGCATTATCATACGTGTGGGGCGACACATCAACGTTGGTTACCATCTACTGCAACGATCAAGCCCTGCAGGTGACAGAAAGCCTTTACGAAGCATTACGGACTCTGCGGCAGGAGACCGACAGTCGTACACTCTGGATTGATCAGATTACCATCAACCAGCAAGATGATGCGGAGAAGAGTCATCAGGTGGCAATGATGCGTGATATCTATCGACGCTCAGCTCGGACGATAGCTTGGCTAGGCAAGCCTAGGTCGCTCGACCATGACGGGTTAGCGACATTGCGGCGACTGGCACTTTCGATGAGAAAGCACACCCTGGGTCGGATAGCTTCTGGGGATTCCCCATTCCAATCAGCCTCAATGTCCACTGGGGAAGCATATAGAGCTTTAACTCAGAATCCAGAAAAGGTGTGGGGTACCATGGCACCCGCTTTCACAGAGTTAAAGGGAATCCAAGCTGTTTTGCGGAACTCATGGTTTACAAGGATGTGGATTGTCCAGGAGGCTACTGTTTGTCCATCTCTGCAGCTACAGAGCGGAAACCTGACTATTTCCTTCGACCTGTTCGTTCTGGGGTCTATCATTGCGGCGCTATCACTTAGTGGCAAACGCAGAGCTAACATTGCCGCAGGTAGTGGTCTCCGGAAGCTTTGCACCTTAGCATATATCAGAGCCAAAGCCCTCGAACCTCAGAGCGAGGAGCTTGAGTTGGACAGGTTAATTGTTGCCTGCCGCTCGTTCAAAGCGACAGACCTTCGTGACAGATTTTATGCGTTGTATGGAACTAGCTCGACAGACGTACTGCAGATAGGCTTGCATACCGATTACACTGTCGCAGCACGACAGGCCATGATCAGTGCTACCTTCGCGCTATTGAAGAAAACTAAGAGTCTCCAAATGCTTGAGCTCACCGAATGTTGCAGTGCCACTGACACTGGGCTGCCGTCATGGGTCCCAAGCACTCGGTCCGACAGCGATCCCGACCTCTATCCTTGGTCTTTCAAACAGAACCAACGGCCTTTCGATCAGATACTGATTACAGCCATGGCAGAAAGTCTATTTCAGAGCATTAGTTCTGATGACCCTGAAGAGGGAGATCAATATGTTGAAATCGATCGAGAGGAGTTGTTGGCCCCAATTCTTGAAGAGGCAGAGAAAGATACGCAAATCTTCGACCCGAATCTACCTAAGTCTCCACTGCACTTCATGGAAATCGAGAACAATGAGGTTTTGTGTCTCCACGGGCAGTTGCTCGACCGTATCGAAGAGACTGGTCCGGTGGTGTTGTTCCCTGCAGGGTTGGAGCGCGGATACGGCTCTTTCGAGCACCCTACTAACTACATGGCGGCGTTCAATGACGAAGAAGAGATAAGCAGTCGATTACGAGATCTACCAGCAGAGCTTGGCGATATCTTCTCCAGAACTTGGGCTGGTGCAGGATCTGTTATCAATGACTGGATCAAGTACATCGACGCTGTGGTCAAGACGGACTTGATGGTGATGGGAAGAGCGAAGAAGCACCAATATCCTACAGGCGATTCAGTTTTGACAGCTTATCGCAAGGTCGTCTGTGCTGGACAACTGCTTGGCATGACTGAAGAAGAACAGTCCAAAATCTTTGACAGCTGGCGAAAGTCCATGAAGCCCGCAATGGCGCTTGGCAGTCTCAAGCGATCACTTGGTCTGCAGAACCTGTTGGAACCTGGCAGCCTGTTAATCACATCTATGACAGCACATGCCTTATATGATGTTGAGCTAAGTCTTGTCTATGGAGATGCTATGTCGTGCCTGCTCGGCAGGAAGCTCGCTTGGACCGCAAAAGGCTACCTTGCTATGGTACCTGCAGCAGCTCGTGATGGAGACTTCGTTTTTTCTTTGAGGGGTAGTAGCATGCTTTTTGTGCTCAGACGATGTGGTAACGCTTGGAAGTTCCTCGGTCCTTCGTGGGTCCATGGAATGATGGAGAGGCAGCTGATCAATGAAGACGCATGTGGGATTGTCAAGATTGTTTAGCAAATGGATTGACCATTATTTCAGGCATGAGGACAGGATAGAAAGGTACACTTTCCTAATGACATATACCATGTATCAGAAATACACCTTAGCCTGCCTAGTCATTCAACGTGCTCCAGATTCTTCTGATGTCCAAGGTGGCCGGGGCATATCACCCAAACTGCACATTCGACAACCATATTGAGAAAGTAGTGCGAATGCTTCTTGATCGAGGCACCAACTTCCATGCCCAAGGGAGGGAGGGAGGGAAAATTCTGGCAGTGCATTGCAAACGACATCGAGTGTAGTCACGAGAAAGTGGTGCAGATGCTGTTACAGGCAGGATGAAGAGCTTCGTAGGGTGGATGGGTTGCATTAACTACCTGCTTAGCTGAGCAACTCGCCTGTTTGAGGCGTATGCTGGGTTTATCACAAGCCTATTTTGATTTCTGCCATACTTCAGCATCAAACTCCTCCATCATCTGTGTACATTCATCTCCTGCTTTGGCCCAGCCAGCTATGCCATCGGCTAGAATGACACTTCTGATGTTTGAAACGCCACGATCTTGGAGCAAATCGCGAAACCAGGAGGCGGCGCGAGTCCCACGACCTTTAGAGGAGCCTATTGGAAGACGCGGTAAATATAGTTTTCTTTGAGAATGCAGCCGTGGACGCTCACCACAGTACCAAATCACCAATTTTATGCCTGCACTCTGGCAGAGGTTGAGCAGCGTCGGAAGGCTAGGATACAAACTTTGCGCGGGAAGGTTGATTGAGCCTTTGATCATTCCGCCCTGATTCAAAGCATAGGTATAAGACCAAGTTGTGTTAGAACAATCTGGGCCAAACACACCTGGTGGTCATTTCTTCGGAGATCAACCAGCAAGAAATCCTTGCCAGCTTTCTGGCCGTCACGTATCAAAGCAAGTAGCTCATCACGCTGAATCGTATCTGGTGAACCATCTCGCGGCTGAGGGTATGCGTCATGCCAGGCAGGCTCTGAAGCCATTACTGTTAATGATCAACCTGATGACGCTGAAAGACCTGAGAGGAAGTGCGTAGTATTGATTAATAAGAGGGATAGTTTCCACAACTAAAGGATGAGTAGCTGTGTTGTTCCGGCACAGCTGCGAAGGCGATCAAAGAAGCTCAGCGACGTTATGGAAAGAACCAGCGAGAGTGGCTAAAGGCGGCTAGAACGAGGGCAAATTTTAAATAGAGCAAGTCTTGGCTTTGTCACGTCCTTGTTTCTATTGGTCGAAATTTGAGAAACTAGTTGAGATCAGATATTCTGCGCCATGCAACTTCTATCGCAGAGCAGATATAAACAGGACAAGGTACTCGCTGCATCCATACGATATACTGGCTATCACATATCTCTACCTGCCCACTCTTCAGAAATTTTGCTGCAGCATCGATCTATTTGTTTGCTTTCCGTAATCCACAATGCGGCACCCGTCATCTTCTCACTCAGACTCTGTGGTCAATCATGATGCTTCCTGCACTTATACCAAAGACAAGGTACCTAAGGATCTAGAGGGGCAAGATCTCAATACCTCAAAAGAAAAGAAATCCTCAGTTTATGCTGGCCTCGGCTGGCTTGACAAATTACTTGTCGTCTGGATATTGCTGGCCATCATCCTTGGCATCATTCTAGGCAATTTCGTCGATGGTATTGAGCCGGCCTTGCAGAAGGGAAAGTTTGTCAACGTATCTGTTCCTATCGGTAGGCACCATGCAAAGCTTTCATATTGAAAGTCGCTAATCAAGCACAGCTGTTGGGCTTCTAGTAATGATGTATCCGATTCTTCTCAAGATCCAATACGAAACCTTACACAAGCTCTTTCAGCATCGTGAAATCTGGATCCAATTGGGCTTCAGCATATTGATGAACTGGGTTGTCGCACCTTTGCTGATGGTACGCACTTCCTTTCTTCCTTCTCGAGCAAGTGGCTAATGAAGTAGCTTGGTTTGGCTTGGGCCTTCTTACCTGACAAAGACGGCCTCCGAAATGGTCTCGTCTTCGTTGGGTTAGCTCGTTGTATCGCTATGGTGAGTAACGCCAAACAAATAAATTCAGTTGGCAATGTGCTGACTGAAAATCAGGTCCTGATATGGACGGGCTTGGCCGGAGGTGACGAGCAATACTGCGCCATTCTGGTGGCCGTGAACTCCATCCTCCAAATGGTTCTTTATGCTCCATTAGCCATTTTGTTCGTCAATATCATTAGCAACGGCGGGGCAATCTCGGTTTCCTATTCCACCGTCGCTACCAGTGTTGGTGTTTTCCTTGGTATCCCATTAGGAGCAGCTATCATTACACGCCTCACACTTCGTGCTTTCGCAGCCGAATGGTACGATCGCACATTCCTGAAATGGATTGCACCGTGGTCTTTGATTGGCCTACTCTACACGATCTTGGTTCTCTTTGCATCCCAAGGACACCAGGTCGTGCACCAAATTGTTTCTGTGGTCCGTGTTGCTGCACCGCTCATCGTCTACTTCGCCGTCATCTTCTCTTTCACCCTTTGGATCACAAAGAGACTAGGTTTTGGCTATAAGCTCGCAGCTACACAAAGTTTTACAGCAGCAAGTAACAACTTTGAGCTCGCTATTGCTGTAGCGGTCGCCACGTTTGGAGCTAACAGCGATGAAGCTTTGGCCACCACAGTTGGGCCCTTGATTGAAGTACCTGTACTAGTGGGCTTGGTCTATTTTGTGAAGTGGCTCGCTGCACGTTGGGGTTGGAGAGACTAGTCGACCAGTGGACTGGGTGTATGTAGCAATATGACGCATTATTGACTGACACAGCTCGGGACCGGCTATAGATCATGTCGCAACAGAACCGAATTCAAGCACTGGGCTTGCATCTAACATCAAATTGTTTCGCTCATCACTCCTAGTAGATGTACATTGTTGACAATGCACGAAGCAGAAGACTCGCATCCAAGCTGCATGCGAACGTCTCCTGATCCACACGGTGATCTCAGACTGGAAAGAATTTCGGCAGCTCTTTCGCATGACATTGAAGCCGAGGATTCCATCCCGTTAACCATTGAAACAGACTCTATACGTGCCAATGATGGTGTGCTATTGCTGGGTCTATGGATGTCTTGGACATCGTAAGTTGCGGGTTGAGGAAGCTGATTTGCTGTGCTCTCTACTGGAGTCTCTGCTGTCGGATGGTGAGCTTGAGATCGTGATTGGGATTGGTGAACAGCACAAGGCAAACCTGATCTGGCCGTTGAACACTGTATGGGATGTTCTGGTAATGGCACTGCTGTAAGGACGGACGCTTCCGTTCGGGAGTTATTGGTAGGACTTTGCACTTTGACTGGCTGGAATTTGGAACCTCCAGAGACAGGCAGCTGACCCTGTTGACCTCGTTGTAGGATGTAGGTAATGGCCTCTTCGTTGAAGCCTAGTTCCTCCCGAAGAAAATTTTTCAAAATAGCATTTTCCGCCACCACAAGCCTGGCAGCAGTCTGAACTTCTTTGGTAGCCTGAACGTTTGCTAATTGACACTGTGATAATTTCTCTTCGAGCTCTTGGACACGTTGCTGGCGTCTAAGTCGAAAGTTACGCTGGTTCTCTCGGTTCCGTACGGTTAGCTTATGCATAGCAGACGCACGTGGGTCCACTACTGCCGTGTCAGCACTACTATCCATCGAAGATAGTAGCGGAGGTTCTCGTGAAAACAGGGACACGATATACGTAAGGCTAGGATTGGGTGAATTGTGCAACAATGAAGTCTCGAAATGCGCCAGCAGTTTGATTACGAAATTGATCATCTCTTGGCTTTGTCACTGCCGCAAAATCATTGGTTGTGTGAAGTCCACTTTACGGTCGCTCGTGACTTGACTGAGAGAATTATTGAGTGCTACGCAATTTAAAACATGACTTGACCAGGAATGCACATGAACTTGTAGCAGAGTTGACGAGGAGATATGAACTGAAATCCGACGAGAGTTGTGGTCGAGAATGCCTTTGTAAACTGTTCATTAATCAATGGTTAGGAGCATGTTTGGTTCGATGAGAAGTATTCAGAAATTTTAATTAAATGTAAGGCGGATTGATCAAGGCTTGCGCTGTTCGTTACTAGTTCGTTGTTGCGAAAACCTAAATATAAGATGTTCTCTTCACAAGTTGGAAATACAACTCAATCAAGCTCATTCAAGAGGGAACGAGTCAATAGAGATAAATTGTTGACTTTGACTTACTTAAACGATACGCTAGCTACGAACGGCAATCCACCTTCACCTATCGACCACATATTTCTTGAAATCCTTTGTCTTCACGTTTCTTTCAAACATCGTGTCAAGCTCTTCGTAGGTCCGTCCGCCGGTCTCTGGCACTCGAATGTAGGCCCAGATCCAGCAAATAGCTGCCAGGCCGCCGAAGAAGAAGCCGAGCTTTCCTCGCATATTCGCTGCATTTCGTTAGCTAAGGCGTTGCAAAGTGATCCCGAATGAGTTACCTTGGTCAGGATTTATCATGTATGGAATAGCAACAGTCATCACAATTCCTTTACCAGGTCAGCCGGTCACATTCTCATAGCCAGCCCGTTACTCACCAAGAGTTGCCTGCGCAGCTGTGGCTACACCGATTGTCTTGGACCGTACACGTGTTGCCGAAACCTCACAAAGGATGACGAAACAGACAGGGCCAAGAGAGCAACCATAGATGAAGTTCCAGATTAGCATGAGTACAGACTGTGCCCAAATGACAGAGGGCCGGTTCTCGTAATTCGGTGCGCAATCGAGAATACCGATGATCAACTGCAGGGTTGCCAGAACCGCAAGACCAGTAATGTAGATGCGTCGTCGTCCAATGTGAATGAGAAGGAACCAGGAGAGGCAAGTGCCGGTAAAGCCCAGTGCTAGGAAGCCAACAGACATGTTGAAAGACTGATCAGTGGCAAGGCCGGCCAGTTGAAAGAAGTATGTTGCATAGCCGATGAGGTAAATTCCTGATAGCACCTGGATGCAATAGACTCCCGTCGCAATCTCTGTTCGTCTGATGTTGATCTTCTTGAAACAGTCCAAGTAGGTTGAACCAGCTTCCATCTGCTGCTCCAATCGATCAGTCTCGATAATCATAGCGAGCGTAGGTTTGACATCTACATGCTTCGCCGCGAGACGCTTAAGAGATTTTTCTGCCTCTTCAAATCTGCCACTTCTTTGAAGCCACCATGGACTCTCAGGCGCGAAGACGAGAAGAGGTAGAATGATCGCCGGCCAAACCCACTGAACAGCAAAAGGTAAACTGTATGCCCAGTGCGTGTCGAGTTTTGATGTGCCAGCGATGACCCCGTTCGCGATTAACTGACCACCAACAAATGCAATATTGGTGAAACTGTCAGGATACCACGTAATGCCACAGGGCAGACTTCAGAAGCATAGGCTGGCGAGATGACAACGTAGCAGCCAAGGACAAGACCACCAAGCAGTTCGCCTGCAAGGAGGACCGACAGTGACCGTGCAAAAAACTGGATGAAGACGCAGCCGGTGGTGAGGACGACACACGCACCGAAGGTCTTCTTGCGACCAAACCATTCCATAGGATAGGCAGCGAAGAATGCACCAACGACTTGGCCGAGTGGGCTACCCATGCTCAAACCTGTTTGCCACGATGCTGGAATAATGTATTTGCCCTCGTAGAGGTAGCCAAAGTCCTTCTGAAAAGCCGGAGTGGCATACAGATTGCCAATAAGCTGCGGGTCAAATGCCTAGCTGCGGTTAGACCACCATACGCCAGGTCGATTGTACACATACTGCCATGACCACGCCCAATGAAAAGAACAAAGACCATGCAACCGCTGTTGGATAAGTCCGGATTGCTTCTAAGAATGACAAGTTATGCTCTTTGATGGCAGCAACGCGCGCCTCGGCGTTGAGCTCGTCCACCGGCGCTGAAGCAATGGCAAGCCCATCTTTCGGAATGTCAGTCTTGCTGGTATCTGATATGTCCATCGTTAGTATGTAATGGGCTCGAGGTTCTAGGTGGGAGGTTGAGACCTCGCGATTTCTGAGAACTCGCACCAGATATCTTGCAACGGAGAAGGCAAGCGCAACATCTTAACCAAAGATAAGCATCATAGACACATGGCCGAGGCAGGGCTCACGGGTCCCTGCCTGCAGTAGCGTGGCATCTTGAAGCTTGTGCGCACTTGCAATGCTTTGAAAATGCATCAACCATAAATGGGGTAAAGAGGTGAAGAGGGCGGGTGCAACACCGGCGACGCACCGAATGCCCAACGCGAGTTAATGTGAGTGAAAATGACTGACCTTGATCACCCAGATCTCCAAATATTGTGTCTTGGGAAGGAACGTGCCCAATCAAGGGCTGTCGTTCGGCTTCAGACATTTGGGAATTCGAGTCGTGTCAGAAGGCGGCCTCGTTGCGCTAGCTATGATCGAGCGGGGTTGCGCACTGCAGATACGAATGCAACCATGTCACTTATCATCTAACGTTGCATTTGATAGGCGAAGTAAAGTGCTGCAAAGACGGTGAAGTGCGAACGACGATTGTGAAGAAAACAGACAGGAATCGATGATCATCGGGTTTGAGCTCTACTTAGGCTGTCATCAGTGCCAAGGACAATCCGCCTCCTTTGAGTTGGATGTGGGAAACTACGAGCATGTCTATGGCTCCATACGTTGTGAGTAAGGACTACTAGTAACGATAAAACCAGCATCAATGCGTCTCATAACAACTTTGTGTTTGTCTAATTCGGATTATTGATTTGCAACTGCAGTCCTAGAATTCGTTAAGTGCCGGACAAGGTGTGCACTAGCGGCCATTCTGAGGGTTTGGCGTCATAAAAAGAAATTGATCGTTGTCCTTATTACTTCATCGTTGGAATTCTTATCGCAGATCTACTATCGTTAAATCGAAGGTACCTAGGTAAGCAGTAGGAGAGGGAGATACTGATGAAAATGGGCTCAATCGCAACAAGAATCCCCGACCAAGAAATTCGCGCAGTTAGAGTATCTGATGATGCCAGACATCAAGGTCATCCGAGCCTAGAATTCATTGCTGAAGCTGTATCGTTTCTGCATAAGGACGGCATTGTGATTCTGGAAAATGTGATTGACATCAAGCACATTGACCACCTAAACTCGATCCTATCTCCCGAAGCGCTTGAGATTGCAAATGATCCAACACACCACTTCAATTTCGGCAAACACACCCGGAACATGGACCAAGCTCCTCCGCCAACCAAGGAGCTCATGTATAAGGATATATGGGCCAATTCTTTTATGTGCGCGGTCTTGTCAGCTGTACTTGGGCCAAAACCCGTGATACACTACGCGAATGGCAACACGGCTCTGCAAGCTGCTCCTGACGGCCGACAACCAGTTCATTCGGACTGCGAGTTCGACCATCCTGTGTACTATCCCTTTGCCTGTGTAATCAATATCAATCTGGTTGATACCTCTCCCGAAAATGGTGCAACGGAGTTCTGGCCAGGTTCACATCATGTCAGCACACCTGAGTGTCACATGGCCTTGTCAAGTGGGTGTGAGGAGAGAATACTGCATGTAAAGCCAGAGTATGTGGAGCAAAGAAGGAGGCATTCCCCTCCAATTCAGCCATGCACAAAAAAAGGGAGCATTATCGTTCGTGATCTTAGGTTATGGCACGCCGGTATGCCAAATTTAACTCCAGAGCCTAGGATAATGCTCGCATTTGTGGCCCAGCCTGCTTGGTATCAAGGCAAATCGAAGGTTCTTTTACCACTTTCTGTGAAGGAGCTCGTTGAGAGTTGGAGTAACGAGCTGCAGTTTGCGGCAGAATGGGTTGAAGGGGAAGTCGATCATAGAAAGTTGAGCAGTGCCAATGTCGATTTCGGTTCTGGGAGTAAAGCCGTTGGTAAGCACGAGGCTGAGTTGAGCCGGTGGCCGGAGTATGTACCAAGGTGGTATTGAGAAATGCCTAAGGAGCACGTGGGCATTAAGATTAGTCACGTATTGGAACAACTTGCTGCCAGTACTGAGGTTAGAATCAAAAGCAAAAGCAAAATCAAGGTTAGAGCCGTGTTGGTGCCTGATTAGAGACCTCCCAAGAATGTGTCGCCGGACATATCGTTCCAGCATTAATTGGCTTCCCTTTAGCCTAAAACACTTGATTCAAAAGTATACGCACACTGGAAACTATAGATCGTGTGACTTTAACAAGAGACTATAACCGGTAACGCAGGCATTGGCTTTCTGCACGTTGTGTTGACTGGTGGTAATCATAATTAAAGGGATGGTAAGAATGGTGCGAGTAAAGTTGTCCAAGCAAACAAACAAAACATTCTGCTAGCAGGCACCAGAGCTTATCGATACGCCATGAACATCTAGCCCACTCCGTGTCCACTGCCCGCTATGTGAATGGTAGACGTCACCAGAGACGTGCAATAAATGTATTAGGCAGACAAGGCAAAAGCGGACAAACAGTCGTGACCATTCAGTAAGAAAACCAAAAAATCATGAAATCTTTCATCAAGGAGATCATAGCTAACGCGGCTCTACTCAGCGCTCTCATTATAGCGCCTATCACATTTCTAGGCCCAGGCTGGACTCGAACAAGGCCGGAACCTTTCAAGGCTAATCATGGACAAGTCACAAGAAGACAGCCAGAAGACTCAGGTGAATTTGTATCCTCAGAAGAGACGCAAGCCAGCAGACGAGATGGAGATCGATACATCCCCATACTTCAAGCTTTCAAGGAGGACGACAGAAACAGATGAGAGCCAGTCACAAGCAAGTCAACAGAACAGCACGTCCAAAACTCGGGAGCGGCAGGGCGTTCTTTCATTTTCAGACGGCAAGCTTCTAACCAAAAAACCTCTCGTCAATCCGATTGGCAGAGATGATTCTCGACGGAAGAGCTTGAAGGAAGTTGCCGAAGAGACGTGGACGCTTCTCCCCGGTCTGCTCGCTACTCGACCCGATGTCACGAATGACAGTTTTCTATGCCGGAAGGAGACTCTTGATCCTGCTCGTTGTCCCAAGCTGAAGGCTACTAGAGTGCAAGTAATTGACTCCGACACTATAGACGCAGCTCTCAGTTTGACTCAGTGCTCAGCGAAGCCTGTCGCCGTGCTCAATATGGCCAACGCCCAGCATGCTGGAGGAGGTTGGGCCCATGGAGCCATGGCGCAGGAAGAAGCTATTTGTTATCGCTCATCACTCGCCAAAACTCTGCACCGGAAACACTACCCTATACCCGAGGATGCGGCGATATACTCGCCAACAGTCATGATCATCAGAGAAAGCATGAAGGATGGACATGAGCTACTAGATTTCCGTGATCCGAGTCAATTGGACGTCATCAGTGTCATCAGTTGCGCGGCGATATGTCAGCCTTTCTTGAAAAAAGATGCTCACGGATACCCAACGTATCGGAATCAGAAGGATGCGCAGTTGATGTTGGAGAAGATGAGAGTCATCCTTCGAACTGCTATAAGGAACCGACATCGCCAGGTCATCTTGGGTGCTCTAGGATGCGGCGCGTTTGCCAATCCAAATCAGGCAGTCGCCGATATGTGGTTGACAGTGCTACAGGAAGTGGAGTTTCAAGGTGGATACTGGAAGGACTTGATATTCGCTGTGCTGGATGGGAAGAAAGACGACAACTTCGGAGTTTTCCATGATACCCTTGACGGATTGGTAGTTTGATGATAACAACAGAAGCATTAGTATGTCTGGGCGCGCGCAATATATTTGGAAAGGGAGTGCCTCTCGGGAACAATGGCGTACCTACGACATAGTTTGATCCACAATAATTTATGCCTGAACCGCGGGAAGCAATTCGTGCGTGGCTGCCTGAGATGCACACTGCGCAGCCTTGTCCAATTGTCACATAAACATGACCTTCAACTTGTATCTCACTCACTGTTGAAAGAACCGCTCTAATCTACACACTGTTTGACAATAATACAACCTAAGTTACTTAGAAACCCGCTACCAATCCAACCAACTATCAGCCCAGTCCAAAACATTCTAAACATGGACCACGACGACAGCATGCTCTCCACACCCTCATCCCATGGCGACGAAGACGATCTCTTCCCCACAGGCACGGCCGCCAACACCAACTTCGTGGCCGCCCAAACTCCACAAAACGACCACCTCAATGCCGCGGCGCCCGGCGAACTCTCACCACCACGATCTCAGTCCTTCTCCGCCCCCTCGGGACAAACCAACGGTTTCGGCTCTACAGTTTCGCGAGGGCAGATAGACGGGGATGCAGAATTGATCACAGACGACGATGAGGCAATCGATGTCAAAGATGGGAGGGCTGAGGGAAAGGGTGGCAGAGAGAGCAAGTCTGCAGACAAGCAGAAGCCGGGTGCTGGGTGGAAGAACAAGAAGGCACAGGAGCAGATGCAGATGGCTTGGGATCACATTGTCGACAGGGATTTTGATGTGAAGCAGTTTGGAGACGTGCTGTTGCAGAGTGTGAAAGAAAAGTAGGTGGCGGATGGAAGACGTGAGGTGGACCAGCTGCAAGACGTGAGAAGCGTAAGTCTGGCACGATGTTACGAGCATATTCATGGGCGTTATGAACATTCAAGCATGATTCTGATTGAGCAAGCACAGTGCATGTGAGGGCCAATGGTGGTGAAGTGAATACAATCATATTGCCTGGCTTAAGAGCACAAATGTTGTACATTTTTGGGGAGGCACAATGTTTGTGATGCTCTTCCTGTTCGAACCGTACCGTGCAACGCCGTCGCTATGCGTATGTTCAGCCATTATGACTGCTCCTTGAGGGCCATTCATCAACGCAACATCCGGTTTGTTACCCTTCTTGATGCTCCGGCCGTATCAAGCTCTATCTTCCAAGTGCTAATCCTTGATCACTCGTACTCTTTCATCGTCGTCCACTTGGCGCCAGGCCCGGCACATTACTATACCTCTCATCTCGCTCCGTCTTGAACAACACCTGACACCAAAACTCCTTCGCATCTCCATCCCACCAAGTCCAGTACCGTCCCTCGCGCCTGTCAACCTCTCTAGCCTGCAACTTGAACCCGCAAGTCTCATACGGCTCGGCGGCAACAAGCAAATACTGGTATCCTTTATCCGGCTCCTCGATCTTCTGCTCAAACGCACTCATAAACCGCACTCTCGGCTCGACACCCGGCGCAATCTCAGGGTACAACAGCTGAAACAATAGTCCGACCTGCCTTGTCAATGGATCCCTCACTTTCGTAATCTTATATCCCGGCCGCCCAATCTTCACAATATTCTTCCGCACCTGTACACCCGGCATCAGCCCGCCATTCAACAGCGCATCTTTGTTCGCGGCTTCTTTCTGCTCTTTCGCGGCACGTCTCGCAAGGTTGGTCTGGTGTTTGCGACCCTGCGTGTGTGCGAGGTAAGAACCATCGTTCTGGTGGACGGTGAGACAGAGCCGGCATTCGAAGGATCCAACATGGTTTTTGAAGAAGTATGGGTCTTTATCTAGGTCGATGGTCTCGAGAGCGAGCTTTCGCAGTCGTTCGCGACGGTCGGCATTTGCTGCGCTGGCTGAGGCAACGCCGCCGCCTCCAAATTTGGAGCCAGCGCGGTTTTGGTAGTCCATCCTGTAATTCTGTGTGTGGCAGACGGAGTATTCAAGTGTTGTAGTGCGCAGATGTGGTTGATCGTATGGTGTAGAGATGAGTTCAGAGATCTCAAACCCCCAAAACTAAAAAAGTGATCTATCACATTTCCCCCCACAGATCTATCTTCACTAGGCCGCAGCTTCACCGACGGCCGGGAACGCCAGCAGACGCTATCATGATAACATACAAGCGCAACTCCAACGCGTTTGTCTACACATGCATGTCTCAGAAATCGACACACGTGCATTGAACAGGCCACATTATCTCTCTTCGCTCAAACCTGTTCTTCTCTCTCCTCGACCATCACGCCGCGGGTCGGCCGACGAAAATGTCATCTCGTGAGTCGTACTACACGCAGCCCTCGTCACCACCAGCTGGTCCTCCACCACCACCGCCTCCGAAGCCATATTCGCAAGATGCAAGTCGAACAGGTACACCATTAACGAATCCGGCTCCTCCGCCTCCGCCGCCTCATCCCTCTCAATCGCACTATCAACAGCCACCGCTCCCACCCCATCCATCACAGACACGAAGCTCGACTGTACCAACACCATACTCTCCTCCACCGCCTGGCCAGTCAATTCCTCAACCACCATACCAAACTCATCCCACTCACCCACAAGAACATAACCTACAGTCTCCGGTAAATGCACCACATCCGGCCCTCCAGTACCATCAGCAACAACAACAACAACCACCTCATCTACCTAACACAATCGATCTTCCCTCCTCCATAAAGTCCCACACAACAGCCGACCTATCCTCCCTGCTTAGCAACCCAAATCTTTTGACCTCGCTAGCAACCCAACACCCTGCATACGCCACCGCTCTTCAACCTCTGCAGTCTCAAATCGCATCGAACCTAGCCTTGGCTCAGCAAGTATCATCTCTCGAGGCACAGGTCAAGGCAATGCGAGAACAGACCGGACAACTGATGCTGCAGCATACCAGTTTGCAGACGCAGTGGAGGCGGAAGCAGGGTGAAATGGACGAGGCTTTGGCGCCGTGGGGTCCGAGGGCCATGTATCAAAGGTTGGTTGCCGCCATTGCCGAACAAGAGGCCTTGTTGAGGGCTGTGTATGAGAGTTTTCTCGAAGGTGCCAATGCGGGTCATGAGTATTATGGTGATGCCGACGGCAAGGCTACTGACAAGGAAGTGACTGACTGGATCAAGCGGATCCGGGAGGGTACTGTCGTGTTGGAGAAGCGGCGTGAGATGAGAGCACGCTGGGATGAGGGTCGAGTGGGAGGCTGGAGATGATGCACCAATTCAATGATATCATTGAGAGACTATGCTAGGAGGACGACCATGATGGGATAATAATAGTGCACAGCCAACACAACATACCATATCACATCGACAATGCAGCAAAGGCCACACTACCAAGCGCCGCCATGAGGTTACTGACTCGAAGCTGTAGGTGAGTACCGGCATTCTGATGTTTGCCCTTGCCTTTATCTGCTTTGTTCATGCCGTCCTTGTATCGTGCTTCACATTCCTTATTGCCATTGCAAGACTTCTGCAAGTTCTTGTCAATCTTGCTATGTTCTTTATTAAGCTCTTGGGATTGTTTGGCCGCAGCAGAAGACATGCTTGCAGCAGATTTGGACATGAGAGAAGCTGAGGATCGCGCTGCCGTGTACGAACGAAACTTCTGCTCGGCCTCCACTGGTGCCATCGTCGACTGCATTTGTGGGACAGAAGTGACGAGGCCGCCATTCTTAGCCTTGGCCTTGGCCTCGCCTTTGTTCTCGCCTATGTCGCTTTCTGAAGAGTGGAAAGTGACAACGGCTTGACTGTCTCTGAGTTCCAATGATGACTCTTGTCTTCGGACAGCTTGAGCAGGTGGGAAGCTCATAGATGTGCATGGTGCAAATTGGTTGCTGACAACCATCGGCTTCTGGGCAGCTATTTGAAGAGAGTGGCTGATCATTGTTTCATGCTTCTTGTTTGTGATATCAGGGTTGCTGCTGATCAACAACCTTGCTCTGTTGTTATCACGCCTTGGAAGAGTCAGCTATGTGCTGCAGAACATAGTAGGGTAGCATGACTTACTCGACAACATCCTTTTCAAACTCACTTGATTCCGTGGAAGCAAGTGCTTGTGTCCCATTGTCTTCATCATACATCGTCATGGCGGCTTGTGGCTCTGGCACTGTGGAAGCAGCAAGGCTGGTAGGGATGAACTCGAACAGTGCTGACATTGTGGTAGTCGAAGTCACACCATCATTGAGAACGACAGCTTCGATCGGTGTGGTAAATTGAGGCCTGTCACGAGTCACTTGGCTTTTGAATAT
This sequence comes from Neophaeococcomyces mojaviensis, assembly GCA_030247915.1. Taxonomy (NCBI): domain Eukaryota; kingdom Fungi; phylum Ascomycota; class Eurotiomycetes; order Chaetothyriales; genus Neophaeococcomyces; species Neophaeococcomyces mojaviensis. The sequence continues at coordinate 54,812 of JAPDRQ010000183.1, forward strand.
GGCTATTGAGGGATTGACTCACTTTGCAGCCTCCATGTTCTGGCCATAAACAAGTGTGCTGAAAACAGCCGTGGTAGCAAGAATGACAGCGAGCATAATGACTGGGCCGGTGGATACGTGCTGTGTCAACAGCGAAGTTGATGGAAGTTCTAGATGCTTGAACGGAAGAAATATGATCAAGCGAGCGACGATACTGCCAAAAAGTGCACAGTATTGTAATGCTGGATATGGAAGAATGAAGAAGAGAGGACAAATTGCAGAAGAGTGAGCGTTTATGAGAAATGGAAAAGCGGGAGGCAACTTCCTCTTCAGAGTCTTGCCGTTGTCAAGTCGATCTTGCGGCAGAGACATCATCAATTCTCGAAACTTCAAGATTGGAGAGGAGCGTTGTAGTTGCTTGCAAGTGCAGCGCGCGCTGAAATGAGCGGAAAGAGCAGCCACGGTTCGAGCTCATCGCCGGTCAAGCAGGATATGAGCTGATGGTGGTCTGGCTAGCATATGCAGTGACTCTTTGCAGATTGCTTGCTTGCTATATGATCGAGGTCTATGATACCTGATATTGATGCTTTTAGCGGAGGAAGACATACGAATCAAAATCAGCCATACATAACTGGTTGAAACTACAAAGAGGTCAAGTCTGAATCGCACTGACGTCGATGACATCTGCATATTGACTGTCGCAGGGACTGACAACGAACAGTTCGGTCACTTATTGGCCGAGCGGCAGCCGGGAAACCCATTCTTCTATTTCAATGATTTTCGAACACACCAAGCCAGAAGCAACAAAACCATGGATCATACAACCGCGTCCAACCGAGAGTTCGTCGATGTTGTTAATGAGTCGAACCTGCGGACGTAATGGCTGCTGTGACCGGTCAGTACACTGCCAACACTTTTCTCTGAACTTCATTCCCGAAGGCCGCCAAATCGATGTGTGGTGATGATAGCTGGTACAAATGAGTAATCGCATCCTAGCTGAATGCGAACTAACAGTCTCGGAAAAAGATCGGCAACATCAACGCTCTTCACTTCTTGAAAACGCAATTCATCCGAATCCGCTCTCTTTTGAAAAGAGAGCATAGATCGTGCCTCGACAGTCGGATGCACCAAGACGAGGTCTTTTGCTAAACCAAAAACCAAGACCCAAAAGGCTGTAAAATGGGCTGGAAGCATCACATCTTATGCATGGTGGAAAGTGAGCAATATCTACCGCATAGATGCTCTGCTCGATGGATAAGAGATTTTTTCTTCTGTCCAGTGAGCGGTAACGTCTGCAAAATTCCAAGAACAAGCACACTTCATTTACTTGGAGAAAGAAGGCGAATGCTACGAGGGGCAGGTCAATAATGGTGAAAATTGAAGTTCAGGACAGTGGAATACTACATGCAGGCTCGGGAAGTTCTTTCTGACCTACTGGACGCTCGACTTATCGCGCGACATCACTTCTTCACCTAGATGCAGGTGCGTGCGCACTCGGCGCTCAACCTCTAGGAGATCGAATTGCGCGAGATACCACCCCCTGTGCGTTCGGACCTTGTTGATCTGGTCTCGATGAACTGCGACGATGGCATCCAACACTCAATTCCAAGACGAGCATTTCTCGATTGATGGAAAACTTGATGGCTGGGACATCACATCGGCTCGAATCGCCTAGAAGTACAAAAACTCTAGTCACGTTCTGCAGGATTCCCTGGAGAGGAGATTCAAGATATTCTGCCGCCATTGGGTCGAATACGTTGGGGTACAACTCAAGTTCGAATCCTCGAGAGGTCTAGCAGGCGCGCATGCATAGGGCTACAGTAGGTCCTCGAACCGGATGAGCTTCACATGCATCTTCGGACGCAGGCAAGGTGGCCAAGCGAATTTTATTTCCGTGCGGAAATGTCACAAACTGCTAATCACAGCAACTCCTGCCGCAGAGAAAAAGCCACTTTGCTCATAGTAACGGTAGGGATCATCGGTTCGTGCTTGTGGGCGCCACATGGCGCGCGCTTGGCGCGAACTCTTGGTTAAAACCTTGAAGTCAATTTTTCTCAATACCCAGATATACGCTTATATGCACGAAAATCCTTTGTTGTACAATCGCTGACGCAGAAACTTTTTGCACTATTGCCGGGCGACCTTTCAGCAGAACCTAACTGTCTCCATTACCGGCGGGAACCGTGCGCCTTTGCAGCTACTGGACCTGGACAAGTCGTTCCGAGGTTCATACCATGGCTTTCCAGAACGCTTACGCTACAATACATCATGATTGCAGAAATCGCGACGCGCAGAGGCGACCGGAAGTGCTTGCAGCTATCGCTACGTGACTACAATTACCTCTTACAGGGTGTGATTGCACGCAATCACCTAATCCTTGCTTCCGAACTCAGCGTAAATGTCATTATCCATCCGTACTTTTTGGTACTGTTACTGATTGGTTGATTTGGATTCACTCGATGCATTCGGCTAGCAACGAAGGATTTCGCTGCTCTTGAAGTTCAAATCCAGCGGAGAAGCAGGAACGACTGTTGTTTCTGAGAGCGGCAATGGGTCAGGGTCGCGGTGAGTCTCGAATCCTGGCTTCATCTCCAAGACTTGTTGTCGGCCAATTCTACACCTACCGGTATCTGGTCGCCATCCATCTTAACCTTGGATATCCAACTGTAGAAACCCGACCGCATAAGGGTCACGACTTTTATGTCGGCATGCTCTGAATCAGCTTTTGCAAGCACCTTCCTGGTCACAAGCTTGGACGACGAGCACACCATCGGAGTAGTTCGACAAACCCTCACAGCAGACAACCATGATGATACATACGCCGATGAGGCCGGGTCAATTGTTTCCTATCCTTGTGACGCTACTGCACAAGACGCCAGTGTACCAGGTAGTGAAAGGCCAGAATGCCCAGTCATACAATTTCAAAGATGGATTTTTCCTAGACTGGCGATACAACCACTTGTCGCAATATCGCATGAAGCAAAGATTTTCAGCATGCATGCAAGTGAACTAACATCGACAAAATTCTCGCCATAGTTCTCGTTGCATGGTAAACAAACTCAAAGTGGGTGAGAAAAGCACAAACCTGTCGAATTTTCAACAATCCACCACTGAAGTAGCATATGCCAATTAACAGGCCTTCCTTCTTGTCCCTGCACCCACTACGATGGAAAGCATTTCGCAGTTAGTCAACAATTTGTTCCACAACATCCAGACATATTGTATGCGCGTGCAATTTAGGTTGTTGTTCGCAATGGATAACGGTACCATTGTACACGTTTGCTCAAATACACCTCGCTCAATGCTCGGCAAACAACGCCATCATGTCATGACGACCGGCACTTAGCGACCTAGACACGTGGAATCACTTCACAAGCCGAACGACTAACGGCGGCCGCCTTGACCGACGGTACCTGAGCTTATTCCGAATAATGTCTAGATGCAACGGCTCTCCGGCGGCATTTCTCAGAACGTGGAAAGCGGCCAATCAGCAAATTTTGGTTCCTGAATGTCGCTAAGGGCCAAATCCTTGCCTAGCGTTTTCGGGGATCACTCTGGGAGAACGCCTTTGCCGTAGCGTGCCTCACCGCATTAGTTTCAGCCACTTTTCAGGTACCAGACAGGTGCTTTCTCTATCCGCTTTGCGCTCCCAATGTGATTCGGCCTCACTTTGGACATCTGCAAGGTCTCTGCCGGTCGCCAACGTTGTGCTGTGCGCCTTTACTGACAGTGGACGTTTCAATGAAATCCACTTGGGCTAAATGCAGAACTCTCTTGATATCACACTCTTACAGGTGGGTTCTTCGTACTAAACTCCACGCAGAAGCCTGGGCGCAACACTTGAAATCAACCCAACAAGAAACTTTCCAACATCCTTTTTCCAACGCTGCCAGTACGTGGACCCGCCCGCTTCAGAAGCAACATGACTGGGACACTACGGTTGTGGCTCTCGTAGCACAAAGTCTGAGTCGCTCTGCATCAACAAATATTAATATCCCTCTCGATTTCCCTTTCTCGTGGTGTTTACTATCAACATCCAGTCCTTTGAATTACTGTCGAGCAGGTCTCTTGAACACAGCATCAGTCCTTTGCTGCTTGAACCTATCGAAGCACATTCTCTCTCAAGACAACAAAGCCTGTCAAGCACTCTTCATACAACTATACTATCCTTCAACAAAATGCTTTCCTCAGCAATCACAGCAGCTGTTACGCTGCTCTCCTTGGCTCCATCAGTCCTAGCCGCTGGCACAGCTCATGTTGTCAACAATTGCGGCAGCACAGTCTACTTCGCCTCTGTCGCTCAAAATGTAGGCGCGAGCATGAAACCACTCCCTGCCAGTGGCTACTCTCAAAGCTATAGCCAGCCAGGAGTTGGTATCTCTATCAAGCTCGCACCCAATGCCACTGGCAGCGTTACTCAGTTCGAGTTTACCTGGTCCAGCGGTAAGATCGCTTACGACATCTCCAACATTGACGGCAACCCATTTGCCAAGCAAGGCATGGAACTCACACCATCTATGGCTGGCGCCTCAGGCTACCCAACCTGCCAGACCGTAAGCTGCCCAGCTGGTCAATCTACCTGCTCTGCTGCCTACAACAACCCTGATGATGTCCGAACTATGGTCTGCCCTGATGCCAGCGATCTTACCTTCACACTCTGCCCAGGAGGTAAGGCCAAGCGAGACTTGGGTTTCCACAATGCCGCTCATCGGGCTCACTCTCGTCAATTCAAGTAAACAGCATCACCGTGCTACAAGTCTTGTTCATGTGCGCAGCAAGTTCTGCCGCCGACTTCAACTCATGACTAGTATTCAAAGTCACTCCTTACGGAAACCTAGCCTCCGACCCAACTCGTGATGGCTAGTGTTGCAACCGTTATCCCCTGAATACAAAAGTCTTTCAACCATGATCTAGACGATTACGAATCTCAGTTTCTCGAGGAAACTATTATGATGCTATGGACAGGCATGCCTGTTCGCTTGACGACAAGATACCCAACAACACTACAACGACTATAGACGACATGACAGCCTGGAGAAGGATGGCGCGCCCAGGTATGAATATATGGGATTTGATTTACCGGTGTTTACATTTAGAGGACGCTTGGACAAATAGACATGGGATTCAAATTTTCCGGCCTTCGTGCCATCAATCGACATGACTTGCAAGGCAGCCACCACTATCCTTGATTTGTCTTTTGGCCAGCTACACGCAGCATGTGCAGATTCTGGTGTGGATCAGTTCAGAAATTTTTTCTCAGGGAGGCTTTCTTCCAACCACCGAATTGTGGTGGTTGGGGTTTGCCAGTACATATTTTGACATATCTTTTCCAAGTAGCAAAGACATCAGCATGTCACGCTGAAGTGAAAATACAAAATTAGAAAAAACAGGGTTTCTTGACAGCTCTTTGTGTAAACTTGTGTATCGCATGCCTATTATTCTGGGATTGTCAATATCTAGCAGCTCCGATTACCGGGATCAGTAAAACACGGGCTGATCGTTGTTTAATTTGCGGGTGTGCCTGAAGGTCATTTTCTGAGACTCCATGGTAACGAATCCTCGAGTTCATCCCTTCCAACCCAGTTCAGGATCAACATCAACACCCGAAGTCCGATCACACGATCTGCTTGAACTCCGAACACTGGGTGGCCATGACCTCTATCCCCTTGCATCCCATTGTTTGTTGTTCTTTCACAAAAGAAAATACACCATTCCTTATTCCATGTTTTCTCGTCCCGAAATATCGCTTCCCAACACCTTCGCTTATCTCTTCTCTGCGGCCCCCAAAACCGGTCCAACCCGACCTGTCCTTGCGTGACCTGATTTTCTCAAAGTTCAAGACTTGGCGCCGGACTGACATGTGAAACGACGCTAAAGGCCATTTTCACACGGTTGTGGCGTGGAGGCGCCAGTCCTCACACCATTTTTGGCCCGGATCCACTCTTCCCAAACAAAGTCCGGAGCGGTTTGCTTTTCCCCTTTTCCGTCTCAAGTGCTGACGACAACATCATTTTCGGAAGAACAAAGACGCTCCTCCTACGGATGCATTGTCAACTGCCCCTGATACCCGTGACTAAGTCTCCCTATCCTTTAAAAAAGCCCGAGTCGTGTTCCGTGTCCTCCTGCAGCGTCAGATGAAACTCCAAAGCGCTGCTCCTTTATCGTTCACGTTCCGCCTGCAGCGAGCAGTGCCGCCCAGATGGGCCGGCTGGAACAATGGGCGGCATCTCGTGCTTTTTGTATCATTCTGGTTTCATAGGGAAAGACACTCGGCTTACTCAAGGCGGCTTTTGCTTAGCCATGTTCCAGCCCTATCTGTAGTCGCCGCTGCTAAGCTACGGGATAACCTTGCAGAGGCTCAAAGTGACTATCTAGCCTGTAACGCCACCGAGGTCATTGCCGCAGTCCGGTTTGAATGAACATGCAGCTCGAAACGAAACGAAACTTTGTGTCTCTCGTGTCGGCCGGAGTTCCGGTGCGATGAACCTTGCCGTCACTTACCTCTCCAGAACCGACGGGGATCGGAAATTAGAGCTGACGTGTTACAAGTGCCTTTCCATTTCGCTTTTGTTGTTGCTGGGTGCTGAAGCTGGGGTATGCCTTGCACCGCACAAACATGAACAGCACATTAAACCAGAGGCCGGAAAGTGCTGTACACTATAGAACGAGCGCTGACTGGAGCGTCAGCGCCGTGATGAATGCAGCTCCTAGCCTTTCATTGTGTACACATAAAGTGGCTTAGGGTGGATTATCGAGGCTGCAAGGTTCTACATCAACAACCGTGGAGCAACAATCGAGTCTATCTAATTAGCAGTCATCCCAGCATTTGCCATAAATCCTGGTATGCCCGCATTTCCCTGGTAACGCGGGCAACGTGTTGTCGACGGCCCGTGCATGCTCGAATCATGTTTGTTATTGAAAGTCTGCATGCGAGACATTTCGTTTCGTCAGCTTAATGGCTTTCTCGTTTACTGCTCAGTCATGGTGACTATCAGTGCGAGGAAAAAAGTCTGCATCGATCTCACGGCTTCTTGGGCCCTAGGCCGAGTTAGGTGTCAGGACTCGGCATGAATGAGATGTCTGGGGCAATTGTACATAGTGATATCCAACGTAAGGCGCGACATGGTGTTCAAATGACAACGCTTATATTGGTAGCACGTGACAATTTACCTCTTTCGAGTGCTGATACAGGAGAAGTAGTGGAATGATTAACGACAGTGTAAGATTCTCATTGTGTTTACCTATGCTATCAGATATCCAAGTTCATGCAGTATTCATGCCAAGCAACTCTTCACAACCTCCTTAACCTGCTCCTCCGTCATCACGGGCAATCCAACTTTGTCATTGTCAAGCTTGTCATCAAAGCAAGGCTCGTGCTCGACACTGAACAAAATGCGGTACAGCTGATTGTAGATGACGAGTCCCATGTTCGGCTCAGGCTTCTTCATCTCGTCCAAGCCAATCTGGTACGCCTCGGCAGTGCTGCCTGTCTTGGTCGTCCACTCTTTGCCATCGATCTCCTTCACTATTTCGATGAGCTGCTTCTGGGTGATAGTCGTGTCGCAGACGCGGATCTCTTCGTTTTTGGTTGCTTCGAGGTTCTTGAACACACCTACGACAGCCTTGCCGACTGAGGCAAGCGTCGTGGTCGAGACCTTGGTTTCGCCGCCATCCCACAGTGTCATCTCGTGAGTTTTGAGGTTACCGAAGAGGCCCATGTTCAAGCACCAGTCAAAGAAAGGACCATTGCATACAGAAGTGTAGCTAAACTCTGGGTGAGCCTTCACCTTCTCTTCGAGGTAACGGTGAATCTCGACCTTTGGCATATTAAAGGGGACCGACTTGGTAGCCTCGACGCTCAAGTCCGAGCCAAAGTCGCTAGGGAGGAAGCGTTTGACACCGGCTGTGATAGCAGCATCGATAATCTTCTTCTGTGACAAGAGTGCATGACCGGCTACGTTGGAGACCACGCCTTCGATGCCTTCCAATGCTGAAGCGATACTGTTGACATCTTCGAAATTGACCTTCACGATTTTTTGTTTCGGGTGGCTCGCCAAGGA